>PVKC010002179.1:0-44969 GCA_004027635.1 Crocidura indochinensis | reverse complement strand
TCTCATTTTAACCAATTCATTTTTATTAATAACAATGATAATCATTTATTTTTATAAATTTATGAATATATTTATCTATTGTACTTAGTATGCATAGAGCTAGTTCTCAACAACAAAATAAAGTTTCATAAAATAACTGTAATTTTCTATTATAAAGCAATTATTCCTTCTTTTGCTATCATCATCTTTATTTAATTATAAGTGCTGTTCTTGTTAATTTATATGTAAATAAGTCTAGGTGTATATATAACATATATGTATGAGTGTAGAGATAGAAAGAAAAAGGTAGATAAAATTTGAGATTAGTTTTCTATAAAAGATGATGTATTTCTCATAGAAAAAGCAGCCAAGATAATAACTTTTAAGATAAAGGTAAAACTGTTTACTGCTTGAAAACAAGACCCAACAGAGTGCATTGCAGTATTCACTATAAAAATGTGTACTGAATTAATCTAATAGGGTCAAAGGGTCAGGATACAATAGAAATAATGAGCACAGTGATTCTCAGAAATATAAAAATATTTCTACATTTATCTCCCAGTGGCAATACTATTATCGTTCTTTGAATCTCAATGTATCCTTTGCACAACTAAAACTAACCTTGCATAAGTTCTACTCTAGCTCTGAATTCATGTATTTGGTCATGTCTACAAACCCCTAAAAGGCAGAAGGTTATCATATCCTCTGGATCTTTGTGCTAAGTTTTAATGCCTAGACTTCCAAAATAATTGGTCATTAAATAAGCTTCTTAATTATCACATTCACTTAACTGGGCACTCTCATATTTCCAACATCTGACACCTGCCTAAAAAACTCTGCCTTTGAAAAGTCACTGGACCAATACCAATGGCAAGTAGCAGGGGGTAGGCTAAAGACACAATTCCACTTTGCCAATGCCAAAATCTGTTCAGATGGGCTTCTGTCAAATTTGCTAGGAGGAAAACATGATAGCTTGGTTAATAAACACATATTAATTGTGTCGATTCACTTACAGATGCCTGTCACACTCAATTTTATTGCTATCATAGAAAATTGCTTATGAAGCCACATGGCAAATATTTTTCTAAATGAATAGAGAATGTCTAAGACTGTATTATTTGTCTATCCCCATAGCTTGTGTATGTAAAGTTTTGCCAAAGTGTCTGACTCCATGACAACCCATTCACAATTCTGCTCATGATTAAGCTAGTTAAATTTAACAACACTCGATATTTTGAAGTATGCACTTTCTCATCAAATTTGTCATTTCCAGGCATCTCTAACCATCTTTAGAAATGAAGTAGACACAGCAAAGATTGACCAGTCATCAATAATGAAACAAGAACAAAGTCAATAGCTATAGGGAAGAAATATTAGCTCTCTGAATACTCAAGAGAATTTAAAAAAATCAATTTTAGACATTATAAAGAAACCCCAACCTAATTTGGTTTTAATACTTTCTAGAAAGAAAAGAGAAACACTTATAGAAACAAACAATAAATGAAATTTCATTAAAAATGCACTTAATTGGGGCCGGGCAGTGGCGCTGGAGGTAAGGTGCCTGCGCTAACCTAGGACGGACCGCGGTTCGATCCTCCGGTTCCCCATATGGTCCCCCGTGCCTGCCAGGAGCGACTTCTGAGCGCATAGCTAGGAGTAACCCCTGAGCGTCACCAGGTGTGGCCCAAAAACCAAAAAAAAAAAAAATGCACTAAATTATTTTAAATACACTTTATAGGTCAATTAGTGGAAAAATAGGAGAGACAAAATAACAAACATTAAAAGGGGTGAATCAGTCTTTTAAGGTACAGAAAACAAGGTCTAAAACAGTAATACCAGGGAAATGGTTTCATGGAGAAGTTTTATTTTATAGTCTATAGAAAAATGCTTCTATTATTTTTATAATACAGGGAAGTAAAAGAATTCTTCAACTAGATCGGATTCATTGGAAGAAGGCAAAATGAGCTATATTTAGGAATTGAATATTGAATAGGCATATTTAGCACTTTAGTTGTACTAAATGTATTGTTATTAAGTTATAATATCAAATGTAAATGTTGATTACAGCAAAAATATGTTAACTGAGTTTATGTAACAACAGGAAAGAATTACAATGCAATTAGAGAAATATGATAAAAATTATTAGAAGCAAGGAAACCAAAATCCACTAAAAATTTTAAGCAATGAAATAGTATTAGAATAAAAGTAAAAATAAAGCAAGCTTTATCATATCATTTACCAAAAATCTACAACTTTTTACCACAAAGAAAAAATAAAAATAAAATGTATAGTGGAACAGAAATGATTTTTAATTATCTTCTCAAAGATTTGTGTCCTGGAAATAGGAGTCAAATTATTGAGAAAAAAGACAATGCTGAAGCAAAATATTTAGACACATTTATTGGTACTTACATGGAGAAATTCAATTACATAGAACCAACTGAAACCACCACTAGATATGTACAATTTCTCCACAAATCAATCTGGTCAAATATATGCTTCCCATAGTATATTCTACATAGTGAACTTTTATTAAAAATAAGAAAATATATTAACATAACAGCATAATAAAATCATTGTACATAACAATATGCAGGGAAAATAACCGTGCAAATCATTCAAATAGTAGGAAGAAATAACATATTTCAAGAAAAATATTTAGCTATTTTTCTCTTTTACTAGAGTCCCCACCTCTTTTATTTCTGTTCACTAAAACGCTTTCATAGAATAAAAACTAAAATAATGAAAGAATATATAAAGGCTTTAAAAACTATAATCAAAGTTAATAATTCAACATATTTAATATAAATATTTTGAAATCTAACAATATTAACAGTGGTGATCAAACAAAAGCTAAGAATAAAGCATCTATTAAATGCTGAAACAAATGCTAAGATTTATGCTGAAGCATTTAATTATAAATTTAAGGCATTTTGCATTAGTTGTTTTTGTGTTCCAATTATTATAAATTGGACACAAACATTGTATAATGCTAACATTTCTAGACATTAATCATTTTATACATGATTTTATGCACTTTATTACTTTTTCGGCTGATTTTACAGTCAGTCTAAAGGAGCTAAAATTTTCAAAAATATTTTATAAATAATTATTATGCTTTGAATGGTTTTCTAAATATTCTCCATATGACATATTTTTCGTCACTATGTATACTACATGCATACATAGTTATGTTTAATTTACCATTATATATGGTGATGATGGTAATTTTATAGTATTTATGCATACTTTAGTGTCTTTGCTAATGTAGTAAGTATAAGACTAATGGCGATTTGAAATTTTTCAAAGAGTGACATCAACATCATGGTAATATATATATTCCCTCCATTTCTCCTTTGAATCTCTAACTGATAGGTTAATTATAGACAAACTAGAGTTTCACTGCCTGTTGCTGAAGGACCTAAGGATTAATTCTTCTGTGTGACTGAAGATAAGTGAAAGACTACAAAAGGAGACTTTAAAGAAGATATCAAAGAGTTGTGAACAAATATGATGCTCATGTTATTAGAACAAGAGAAAACCAACACATGAGAATTAATGTATTTCACACTTGATAGGATCCAAGCAAGGAGGTGACAGAGATAGTACTCTCAATAACTACCTGTGAATGCATGCACTGGAATCAAAATTGGTTACTCAAATGCATTGACAACCAACTGACAGCCTAGATTCAGATCAGCCCATTCTTGTGTATCTTATTTGAGATCAGCTTAAAATTACTTTCATGAAAATTCACAAGCATTAGAAATAAATCATAAACCTATAATGATATGAACAAGATTGATACATTGTCAACTAGTTGTCATTTCTGAGAACAGAGCCTGGAATAATCTATGGGACTGCTATTTGTGGCCCTCAAAATGAATAAATAAATAAATAAATAAATAAAATTTTTAAAAAGACAAAAACATAGCAAAGACTAGAGATGTGACTTACATGATTCTGACTATAAAATATAATGTTCCCCTCTGAAAGAAATTATGGTCAGTGAAACTAGTCATCATTTTAGCAAATAATGCATAATCAAGGTATTTTCTTTTTCTTTTTTTTAACTTGATTGATTGATTGTTTGGGGTCACTCCTGGCAAGCTGGGGGACCACATGAGATGGCAGGAATCTAACCAGGTTCCTCCTAAGTCAGCCACAGGTAGGGCAAGGCAAATGCCCTTGACTTTTAATAAAAATGCAATGAGATAAATAAAAAGGTTTATTAATTCTGAAAACTTTAATAAAATGAGAAAAACTTTATAAAGTCAAAGTTATCATCTGATTTGTATTTGTTCTAAAATTTAGAAGACAATGGCTAAAAACTACATACTAATAAACCATTTATAAAATATTTCTTCTCTGAGAAGAGCAAATGGAATATTACCAGAATAAAATATTTATTTAAATGAAGAAACAAATTAAAACAATATTGTAATAATACCCAGAGACGGGCCCGGGAGATAGCATGGAGGTAAGGCATTTGCCTTTCATGCAAAAGGTCATCGGTTCAAATCCCGGTGCCCCATATGGTCCCCCGTGCCTGCCAGGAGCAATTTCTGAGCATGGAGTCAGGAGTAACCCCTGAGCACTGCCGGGTGTGACTCAAAAAAAAAAAAAACGACAAAAAACAATACCCAGAGACAATAGAGATGAGGACTGGGAATATCTGCCCATGATAGGAAGCTTGTCGCAAAAAGAACTTATGATGGTATGGTATGCTTCAAGGATAGAGATAATTTATTTTTTTAGGTCAAAGGTATTTCCTTTCTAATTTTTCCAATGTTTACTTGTGCTTATGCAAAAAAAAAACAAAAACAAACCTGCTACGAGCCCCCCCTTTTTAATTTTTATTTATATCTTCTAGAATCTAGATGGTGACTCCCGCTTTTTTCATAAAACTGTGGAATATGAATCACATTGTTTCACCACATATTTCTATGTCTTTCTAAAAATTGAGAAAAGAAGAAAAATTAAGGATGGGACACAGGGTTCAAGTGAACTCATGTGCACTAAGTGGGAAAAAAAAATAGCAGAACTGAAAACCCAAGATAAAGTCAATGACAGTAGAATCAAGATACCCAAACCATAACAAACCAAACCCAAAATGAACCTCTTACACTGCTACCAGTGTAGGACTATGGGTGGGATGTGGGATGCATGCTACAGTGGAGATAAGTCAACACTGGAAATGGCCCTATTTCACCATAACTATATACCTGAAATACAATTATGAAAGACTTATAATTCACAATAGTCTCAATGAAACTTTTTTAAAAAGTGATCGCATTTGGGCTCCTTTGAGAAAATCTACTGGTGAATCCAGTCACAATCTGTGGAGACGTCTGCCCTAAATCACAAAGAACTATAGCTGATTTCAGAGATAAGAATGTACAACACCAAGGAGGGAATGTAGTGTTTGAAACAAAGAAAAGGTACTCAATTTTGTCCGAAGGAAAGATCTGGGTAAACTAAAACTAGAACCCACCCTTAAAACTCCACACTTGCTAAACCAGAATATAAAAAGTGTACTGAGGATGATATACCGTATTTTCGGGCGTGTAAGATGACATTTGAAACAAAGAAATGTCACCCGAAATTCGGGTTATATATACGCCAAGTATATCCCGAAAAATGTTTCAATATGCCACTAAACGAAAATTATCTGAATATTGCCACAAAACAAATTTTCCAACTCGATCCTGCACCAATCACTGCAAGGCTGCTCGGACTCTCAGCCTCCCTAACTCGGCCAAAGTCCAAGCAGGCTTTTGATGCATGCAAATTAGACAATGTTCTGAACCTGAATCTACACTGTCAAAAGCCTGCTCAAATGGGCCAGAGTCAGAGAGGAAGTCTATTCCAGTATACCCTTTGAACCTTTACTTGTTGTGATTGACTCACTGTGGTACATCCAGTTGCAGCACAGGAACATTCTGTCTGATACAGCAAAATAGGCCTAAACCTATGTTTTAACTGCAAAATTAGGGGGTCATCTTATACGCCCAGTCGTCTTATACACCAGAAAATAGGTAAAACTCTCTAGAGTACTTACCTCTGAGGTATTTTTAAGCAACTGGAAAAGATTACAAAAACAAAATTCAGAAAGTTTCATTCTATCCATATTTTATTGATCATTTTGTCATTAATGATTGTTGAATATTGTCACTCTATCTCCATAAGTGGTATAACCATATTTTTAAAGATTCCTTTTGTTGAAACTATATATTACATTAATTGATATGCATGTTATTTATTTTATACACTTGATAGTAGTGTATGATCCTTCTAATATTTTGTTGGATTTGAAATCCGTTTGCTGATTTTTTTAGGGATTTTTGCATAGGTATTCATAAAACAATATTGGTCTGAAGTTTTCTGTTTTAGTAATATCAATCTGCTTTAGGATCTAAGTAATGGAGACTTAATCAAAGAATTAGCAAGGCTTCATGTTTCATTAATGCTTTGGAAGGAATATAGTAATTTCTCTTTGAAGCTTTGATAGCCTTCACCAATGAACCTGTATGAGCAAGGGCTCTTGTTTTTGAGATTTTTAATTAGTTAATATCTACTAGCTTGTGTTTAGATGGATATATTTATTTTCCATTTTGTTTGGGGAAACCATACAGTGCTTGGAACTTTCTATTGGCTCTGTTCTCACTTCTGATGGTACTCAGTAGACCATATGTTGTAGCAGTGACTAAACCTGAGTTAGCCATGTGCAACGCAAGTACCCTACTCATTGTTCTTTCTCTCCTGGCCCTTTTCTTGGTATTGGTCTAATCAGGTTTTCTATTTCATTCTCTTTTACTTTGGAAACATTACATGCTTCTAGGAATTCATCAATTTAGTCAATTATCTCCAACTTGACACAATAAAATTCTTATAATAACCACTTTGTGTTTCTGAGTAGTCTATTATGATTTATCCTTTATATCATATTTAATTATTTGATCATTTACTTGTGAATCTAGTAAAGGTTTTATCTTCTTTAATCTTTCAAAGAATTGCTAATTATTTCAGTTTCCCTTTCTTTTTTTATTGTGGTCAAAGTGAATTACAAATCTTTCACAGTAATATTTAATGCACAGTTTTAATGAATGAGGGGCATTCCCACCACCATTGTTGTCCTCCCTCCTCCCCTGTTCCCAGCATGCATCCCTCTTCTCTCTCCTTTACCCCCTGTAATGCTAGTGCAACTGTTCCCCTGTTGTAGAGCTTGATGTAGATTGAGTATCAATTCTGTTGTCGTTGACTTTGGATTTGTTATTCAAGTCTGATTATTTCCACCAAATGAACATACGACTGTCTGGTCTTGGTAAGATCCATTTTCTCCCTCCAGTTATGATGTTGATCAAGGTGATTCTAGTAATGTGACTCAGTTGCCCTTTCTATTACCTAGTTCCTACATTATTGATTTCTGCTCTAATTTCTATTACCTCTTTATAGTTTTAGTTTTTGTTTGTTGTTCCTTTTATAGCATTAAGATGTGTGTTTATATTGTTGACTTGAACTTTATAGTTTTTCCAAATATAGGCATATAGTGGTATGCATTTCTCTCTAAATATTATGTTTGTTATGTACCATGTCCCAAAAATTATAGTAAGCTGTTTTCTCCATTCAAAATCATTGTGAGGAATCTTTAGTGAACTAGAAGAAAAATAGATCAAAAAGACTACTCAATTCAAAATAGATGAATGCTAAAAAATGAAATTGGAACCATATTTCATTATACAAAAGTCAACCCAAAGTATATAAAAACAATGACATTAAATTAGATTCAAAGAAAAGAATAAAATCTGACGCGACCCAATCAGGAGTGAAAAACTCCTGAGAGGAAATCATGTCAGAAAGGCCCGCTTTGAGTAGTCACAAGTAAGCTGACCTCTTTGCGTGGATTGTCTGAAACATAATTTCATAGGAGGCTGTGATAATTTCACCCTTTCCCTTTAAGAAAAATCGGGCATCAGTAAAATCCTCCTGCAGTCAAAGGAATAACAGTACCAAACTGCCAGGCCAAACTGATGCACCCCCATTGAGCAGTCTCTCTGACTTGGCGCCAAGGAAGTTTTATTTTTTTCCTCAAAGCTCAATATGTATAGCTAGTTTCGATGTTTCCCAAAACACAAAACATCTCCTCACTTCCTGAATATTACCTGGGTTTCACTCCTTTTGTTTCTACCCGAAACTAGACAACCCCCCAAACAGAATTTCCTTTCCATCCTCAGCACCTGGTCTTTTTAAGATGCAAAATTTTCAGCTAGCCATCCATTGTCCTTCCTCAACTCTGGTTTCTCTACCTGTCACTTCATATGCTAATTCTAACTTTAATCTTAGTGATTCAACCCCTTTTCCTTTCTTCCTGGCTATGCCTCACCTTGCATTCCAGAGTTTACTTTAGAAGGCTGAGCTGAATTTAATCAAATTTGTCCTCGCTCTATCTCACGTGTGGATCCCACACGCACGGCTTGTGGTCACTTCATTTCTACATTATTATTCCGTTATCAGTCTCCTTGTGATCCAACTCTCTCCCGTGTCAGGTTATGAAAACCCACATAGCAAATATTAATAGTTACAGACATTAGCCGTCTGTAACAAAAATTAAATAACATTACCCTAATAAATAGAGATACAAAGATCCTCAACAAAATCTCAGTACTGGGAGCCAGAACTATAGTAGGACATTTGCCTTGCAGGCAGCCAACCCAGGTTCTATCCCTGGCTTCCCATATAATACTCCAACCTTGCCAGAAGTCACTTCTGAATACAGAGTCAAGAGTAAACCCTGAGTGTCACCTGATGTGCCCCCCCCCCAAAAAAATAATGCTGTGCACATAACTAATCAGGGACCCCGGAGATAGCATGGAGATAAGGCGTTTGCCTTTCATGCAAAAGGTCATCGGTTCGAATTCCGGTGCCCCATATGGTCCCCCGTGCCTGCCAGGAGCAATTTCTGAGCATGGAGCCAGGAGTATCCTCTGAGCACCGCCAGGTGTGACCCAAAAAAAAACAACAACAACAACAAAAACATAACTAATCTAAATTCAATAATTCAACAATTAATGAGTAATAATTATTGAATTATGAATAATTCAATATTAAATTCAATCATTATGCAAATATCATCCAGAGTAATTACTGAGTGCAGAGTCAGGAGTAACCCCTGAATATTGCCAGGTCTGTCCCACATAAACACACCCTAAAAATTCCCCTAAGAATATAGAATCGCATCTAATAATACTAAGCATCAACATCTAGAAGGAAAAACTATTATGTAAATAAATATATTATTCATTATTTTAATGTGCTAATGATAGCAGTAACATACTCTAAGACAACTATGAAGAACACAACAAACAACCTAAAAAATAGAGAGCAGGCAGGGGGATAGTATACTGGTAGTTAAAGAGTTTGCGAAGCATACACTCTATCTAGGTTTTTTTTTTTTATGAAAACTTTAACACATTCTCTCACTATAAATAAATATATATAATAAATTATTAATTTTAGTCACTTTGCTGCACAATTTATGTCCAAAGAATGCATGTTCCAATGCATGTCTTGCAAATGGAACTGTATTGTTTTATGAACTTCACACTTTACTTTCCCCACCTTATATATTTGGCAATACCATCCCTTTTGGTTTTATAAGTTTCTTATTTTTAGATGATTTACATTAGTGATATCATGCAATGTGTTTTTTTCTATTTTAAGTTCTAAGTGCTTTTCACAGATAACATCCTATGTGCTTGTATTATAACTCCTAATTTTGGACATGTTCCAAAACATTACATATTTTTTACTCTATCCACTAGTATTTATTTTTTACTGAAACATTTTACAATATTTACATACTCCTTGAATAATTTTTGTCTCTCAGTTTTCATGCTTGCTCTATAGTGATTGATTCTCTCTTACTGGGTAATTACCTTTTCCATTGAGTCTTATTTTCTTTTATGCTTTTCCTTATTATAAGTGCCATTTCCTTTAATTTCAAAAATGTTCTTAAATACTTTAAGAAGATTGATTTCACAGTGATAAATATCATTAGTTTTTGCTTATCTAAAAAAAATTCAAACTCTATTTAAATTACCAGTATTAATCTTACCTATTAAAAAATTCTGGGTTGGAAGTTCTGAACTTTGGCACTTCCAGCAAGCCAATATTGAGTATTGAAAAAATGAGTACTCAATGATTATTCATTGAGGATGCCAATAGATTATCTGA
Organism: Crocidura indochinensis; assembly: GCA_004027635.1. Taxonomy (NCBI): domain Eukaryota; kingdom Metazoa; phylum Chordata; class Mammalia; order Eulipotyphla; family Soricidae; genus Crocidura; species Crocidura indochinensis. The sequence continues at coordinate 34,757 of PVKC010002179.1, read as the reverse complement.
AGGCTAAAATTTATATTGAACAATATTCCTATATAGTTTCATGTTATTTTCCATTGTATATAAAAATCTATATTTTCTTGATTTCATTTTTTTTTGGTTTTTGGGTCACACCTGGCAGCGCTCAGGGGTTACTCCTGGCTCTACACTCAGAAATCGCTCCTGGCAGGCTCACGGAACCATATGGTATGCCAGGATTCAAACCACTGACCTTCTGCATGCAAGGCAAATGCCCTACCTCCATGCTATCTCTCTGACCCCTGGTTTCATTTTTTTTTTTTAAGGCGGGATGATTTGGGTCACACACAGCAGAGCTCCAGGTTTACTTCTGACTGTGTAGCAGGAATCTCTCCTTGGTAGTGCTAATGTGATCATATGCAGTCCTGTATCTCAAACCCGGTTAACTAAGTACAAAGCAATAGTTTAAATCCTTATACTATCTTTCAAACTCATTTCTAGATAAAGTTAATATTCTCTCTTTAACTTAGAGTTTTCCGGTTTTTGGGCCACACCCGGTGACGCTCAGGGGTCACCTGGCTATGCGCTCAGTAGTCGCTTCTGGCTTGGAGGACCATCTGGGGAACCGGGGGATCGAACCTCAGTCCATCCTAGGCTAGTGCAGGCAAGGCAGGCACCTTATCTCCAGCGCCACCGCCCGGCCCCTAACTTAGAGTTTTTCATTTTTGTCATACTGTATCTTGGCACATATATTTTTGAATTATTCTAATATAGAAAATTCTGTGCTTTATATATTGAATGCATTTTCTTCCTTAGATTGAGGAAACTTTTCATCTTTTTTTAAATAGAATCTTCTTTCTTTTTTTCTCATATATAATTATTTTATATATTTCCTTTTGACATTATTCCAGAGTTACCTTAAGGTGCCTTTGCTTTTTAAAATTATTTTTATTGCTCTGGGTTATTTCATTGCTCAATACTTTAGGAATTTTCTAAGTCTGTGTATATAGATGCTAGAATTAGGAAAGTTGCTTGAAGTAACAAAGATTTCATACAGAATTATGAGAATTTCACAAATATTTTGTGGGCCTTCAAGAGTAGGATCTATTTTCCTTGTAGGTCTTAGACTTCCTCTGGTGTTTTCCCTGTAAATCCTTGATGTTAGAATTAAAGGGGTTCATACATTTCATAGTTTCTGTGCAGATTCAAAAGAACAGAATGTTCCATACAGGAAATAAAACTTTCTCTTCAGAAAAAAAAATGTACACATCTTTGAAATTCTCATCTTTAATCTTCACATCCAACAACAACAAAATATTTTTTCAATATTATTGCAGTCTTTTATGCCTTATGTGAGAAATCTTTGTGAAGTTACAAGTCTTGTTCTTTATAAATCATACTATTTTAACTTGTATTTTTTTGTGGTTGTGGAAGATGTTATTTCAAGGTTTTCTTTTTTATTGGGATTATTTATTTACTATGTATGTATGTATGTATTTATTTATTTATTTATTTATTTTTAGGTCATACCAGGAGCTCTCAAAAGTTACTCCTAGCTCTATGCTCAGAAGTCACTCCTAGAAGATTTGGAGGACCATATGGGATATTGGAATTCAAATCACTGTTCGTTCTGGATCGGCTATGTGCAAGGCAAAAGCCCTACCACTGTGCTATCTCTCTGGCCCCCATAAATGTGGATTATTATCTTGTTGGTTCACTGATACATTTTTTTTCCATTTACTAATTCATGAATGGATATTGTGGTAATACTGAATGATTGTATATTAGATGTCTAACATCTTATTCTTTTTCATATAATATTTTTTATTTAAACACCTTGGTTGCAAACATGATTGTAGTTGGGTTTCAGTCATATGAGATGACACCCCCCATCACCAGTGTAGCATTCCCATCACCAATGACCATATTTTTGTGCTTGTGGAAGATGTTATTTCAAGGTTTTTTTTAATTGGGATTATTTATTTATTTATTTATTATTTTTTTTTTTAGGTCATACCAGGAGCTCTCGGGAGTTACTCCTGGCTCTGTGCTCAGAAGTCACTCCTAGCAGACTCAGGGAACCATATGGGATATTGGAATTCAAATCACTGTTTGTTCTGGATCAGCTACATGTAAGGCAAAAGCCCAAGCACTGTGCTATCTCTTTGGCCCCCATAAATTTGGATTACTATCTTGTCGGTTTACTGATACATTTTTTCATTTATTAATTTATGAATTGGATAAACTGATAATATTGAATAATTGTATATTAGATGTCTAACATCTTACTCTTCTTTATAATATTTTTTATTTAAACACCTTGGTTACAAACATGATTATAGTTGGATTTCAGTCGTATGAGATGACACCCCATCACCATGGTAACATTCCTATCACCAATGACCACATTTTTTGTGCTTGTGGAATTTTATTTAAAGTTTTTCTAAATCAACATCACAAAATATATCTCACATATATCCTATCTATGTGTCAAATGCCATAATAAAACAATAAGGAAAGGTGCTTTAATTTCAGATGAGATACAATAAGATTTAGAGCTATCTAAACCTATCTAGACCTGTCTAGACCTATCTAGAACAAAACACTAAAAATCAATTAAAATACACAATCAATGACCTTTAGCATATTGGGCACTAGTAGCAATAAAAGAAATGTTTCTCATATATAGAAAAATACATAGAGTAATTCTTATAATTACTTTAGTTGAAATCACTAAACACTTTCTTAATATAGTACAGAACATAGACTCTAACAGACTCAAACTTCAGCTAAGAGGGCCCTTAGAAAAGAGTAATGGATAAATAAGAATATTAGAGAAAAAATTAGAGAGAAAAATTTATATTTTTATTTTGTGATTATATTTTATTTTCCAAGAAATTGTGATTTAAAATATTTATACACCTACTTTTAAGTTCACAGTTTTTGATCATCAGTGTATGGTTTTAAAAGTTATAGAACGAGTGCTTTAAATATTTTCATTAAAAATGGAGACATTGTGGATTCAGAGATATAGCACAGCGGTAGGGCATTTGCCTTTCATACAGCTGATCCAGGACAGATGGTGGTTTGAATCCGGGCATCCCATATGATCCCCGGAGCCTGCCGGGAGCGATTTCTGAGCACGGAGCCAGGAGTGACCTCTGAGTGCCACCGGGTGTGGCCCCTCCAAAAAATAAATAAATAAAAAGGAGAAATTCATTCAAAGTACCCACTAAGAAATTATAAAGCATACAGTCTTCAAAATATGCTCTATAATCAATAGAAGAATGAATAAAATTATCATAAAACATTAGATACATAAATAGTAGTATACTTACACAATTACTATGGTCGAATTGCAGGATATTTATTAAAGAGTAGAGAAATAAATTTTATAAGACATGGATAAATAAAATAAACAATCAAAATTAAAAGATAGTGGAAAAGATATACATTTCCATAGCATAAAGTATAGTTGATGAAATTAATTACAGAGATATATGCAAATAAAAAATTAGTAAACTTAAAGATAAAACAGGATTTCAAAAGTCCAAATTGAATAAAGTGCTGTTGAAATCACAGTCAAATAAATGCAAGAACAGCTATAATTAAATGAGGAAATATGGAGTTCTCATTAAGAAGCATGACAAGTGACAAGTATACACATTATATAATGATTATAGAAATCACACCATCAGAAATTAACTACTTACATGTATTAAATATAGTGAAGGAATACATGTTTTACAAATTGTAATATTAAATTATATTAAATTATTAGTAACAGATAAAAATAAATATATCAACAGTATACAAATAGAAGAAAATGATAACATCTCTTTCTCACCAGTACATCAAATGAGAGATAAAATAAGCAGTAAAATAGTGCTTAATTTAGGAGCTGTATAAGCAGAATTTACAAGACATTCAAAGAGTTCTCCTAAGCAGGAAACTTAATATATATACTTCCTTCAACAGACGATGAAACAGCCTCCAGAGAGATCAGATGTTGAGACACAAACTATTAAACATTTAGAAAAAATGGAAATCTTACAACTTTTTAGATCTTTTTTTTTTTTTTGGGTTTTTGGGCCACACCCAGTGACGCTCAGGGGTTACTCCTGGCTATGCGCTCAGAAGTCGCTCCTGGCAGGCATGGGGGACCATATGGGAACCGGGGGATCGAACCGTGGTCCATCCCAGGCAAGGCAACAGGCACCTTACCTCCTGCGCCACCTCCCGGCTCCCAACTTTTTAGATCTTAATTAAATTAAACTAGAAAGTACTGCAGAAAATGACAAAACTATAAAATGTTGGAGATTAAGCTACATGTTACTAAATAATTCTAGCCCCCCCCCCAAAAAAGGAAATTAAGAAGAAGAAAATTAGAATACTGGAAAAATAAGATAAGAGAAGTCAAAATATATGGGACATGTGCTCGCTTTGGCAGCACATATACTAAAATTGGAACGATACAGAGAAGATTAGCATGGCCCCTGCGCAAGAATGACACGCAAATTCGTGAAGTGTTCCATATTTAAAATATATATATATACATATATATATGGGACATAGTAAGAGAATTAAACTAGAACTTAATAGAATTTAAATAAATATTAAGTTTGAGGAGACTTGAGGCCATACTCGGTGGTGCTTAGGAGTTACTACTGACTCTGTGCTCAGAAATAGATTCTGTCAGGCTCAGGGGATTATATAGCATGCTGGGGATAAAGCCAGATTGGTCCAGGTTGATCATATGCAAGACAAAGGCCTACTGCTGTACTATCACTCTGGCCTATAAATAGTAAATTCAATAGAACTTAAACCAGGAAACAAAAATATCATACAATCTGAGTACCTAAAAGAATTAGAAAAAAAAAAGAAGCCCAGATTCATTAAGGTAAATCAAATAATAAAAATCAGAACAAAAAATAAAATGTAATTTAAAAAGTCAACACAGAATATGAAACTTAGAACTTTCTTAATAGGGGCTGGTGAGGTGGCGCTAGAGGTAAGGTGTCTGCCTTGCAAGCGCTAGCCAAGGAAGGACTGCGGTTCGATCCCCCGGCATCCCATATGGTTCCCCCAAGCCAGGGGCAATTTCTGAGCGCTTAGCCAAGAGTAACCCCAGAGCATCAAAGGGTGTGACCCAAAAACAAACAAACAAAAGAACTTTCTTAATAAGGGTCAAGTGGTGGGGAGTGCCATGGAAGCATTGGTGATGGGAATGTTGCACTGATGAAGGAGAGTGTCCTTTTTATGATTGAAACCCAACTATAATCACACATTTCCCCAAGAAAGGAAAGGTCAAGAGATTAATAAACCTTTAGCTAAACTCATGTGAAAATTTAATATTTAGGATAAGGCATTAAAAGCCAGACATTTCAAGGGATAGCATAGAATACAAGGATCACAATAGACGAGCATAAAAAATTTTGTGCCACTAAGTTGGAAGATCAAGAGAAACAGACACAGGTTGTAACCATGTCCAAAGCTGCTACCATTTCTGCTGATCAGCCAGGAGCATAGATTCATCTTATTCTTCAGAGGCATGTAAAACATGCAGTAAAAAATTATGGATACAGGAGCCTCACAGTTATAAACTGGGACACTCAGGGGAGGAGGGGGTGAGACATGTCATTGCCCGGTAATAGCATTGGCATTTGCACCTACAACCCATAATCGCTGCATTGAAAAAGGTCCGACTTTACTGCTTTACTACTGATTTAGCATCACTGTCCAAAATTCCAGATATGCCAGTATTTGGCCTGAAATTTCCAGTGCTTTGTCAGTGTGTGCTGGCAGCCTCTTCCTTTCTTTTCATATGTCCAGAAGCCCTGGAAGCCACTGACACACCCCCACATACATGTCATGTAATTCTTTTAAGTAACTAAATATATTCTTTGTGAGGGAACAAGAAAAAAATGGGGATTAGGCCACACCTAAGGATGATGCTCAGAGTTTATTCTTGGTTCTGCAATCAGGAACCAATCCTGACAGACTCAGGGAACAGTATAAGATTATGAAGATTGAATCCTGGTCAGCAATTTGGAAAGCAAACCAATTATCCTTCATTTTATCTCTCAGGCCCATACCTAAACATATGTTGCAATACTGCCCTTGATGGGGTTGACTGATGGAGGGATGGAGGATGAGGTCTTTCTCCTCCAGTTCGGAGTACGCGTCTGCCACCCTGTTCAGCTGGCGGGTCTGAGGTGAATCCATCGGGTAAAAGGCTAGCAGGCAGTCAGGCTTGTGAAAATATCAGCTTTATTCGGAAAATAAGACTGAAGTCAAAAGCCTCAGCATCAGTTCCCGCCAAAAAGATCCCTGCCTTCCACATATCCTTGCTTTTATACCCTAGAATCAGGTACCACCCAATGGTGAGATCAGGTACCACCCAATGGTGGGAGCAGAATCAGGCACCCACCACACTAGGGTGGGAGTAGAATGCCAGGTCACACCCTAGGGTAGGACATAATCACCGATTAGGGTAGGGTCAGTAACATAATAATCCCATGGAAATGTTTACACACACACAGATATATTTTACATTTTTGCAGAAAATTATCATGTGACATGAGTTTTTACTATAAGTGAATTAATTTTCAAAAACTATGGATTTAAAAATGCTTTGAATGCTTTATCAGATAACAAAAAAAATTCTTAAATGAATAGAACAATATAAAATTTTAGGTCATAGGACTTATACACTTAATTACAACCCAGAGCAGCATGTTAGAAACTGACTTATTTTATATAGAAATAGGGTTAAAACTTTAAAACTTAGAAACCAGAGTTTTAATAAATGTTTGTCATGCACCTGGTCAAAGTTTTATCCTTGCACAAAGGTCAATTTTTATCCTGGGCATCCCATATGATCGTCCAAGCACCTCCAGGTGTGAGTCCTGAATGCAGAGCCAGGAGTAACCACTGAGCTTCATCAAGTGTAACTCATCCTCCAAAATAAAATTTTGAAACTTAATGTGTACACATTATATGTGTCTACTAAGGCATATAATCTCAGACATTAAAATGGCATTTGAGATAAGGTCTAAATCCACAATACCAGGATCTATTATACATCTCATGGCCTCAACTACTCATTCTCTTTTATCTGAGGTCTTAGTTTATACAGAAACTTTATTTGAATTCTTCACATTCACAGTTAAAGTAAACTTTCTTACAGCTAAGTTTTCATTATTAATTCTATAACCTGAAACTAGGCCTATGGCTTGACCTAATAAAATCATCATGTCAATTTTCTCCTCTATGTTTTCCATGCAACCTTTATTTTACACACTGCATTTGGAGATGTTATACTATACCCCACAGTGTTTCCTTAGCAACTTCTACAGTGTCCCTGAGGTACAGTTCTTAATTCCACCACATGCTGAAAGTACTTTTAAAAATGTAGCATATCTAAAATTTTAACTTTAGTATATACAAAATTCAGCATATTTTCTGCTGATTTTTTCCTTTGGGTACTTATCTGTCAGTAGTTATATATAGAAATAAAGCAAGTTCTCAAAAAACAATATTATAATATAAAATAATTAAATCATAATGATTCTTAGTTTAACATCTAAATCCTATACAGGCCCACTATATTGTAGTCACACTTAAATTTTGCTTCTGTCGTCAGTCAAAATAAAAATTTGCTGCCACATGAATAGTTGAAAATGCATCTCAGAGATGGCCCAAGGATATTACTTTCTGAACTCTTTAATACTGCAACACATGAATACTTTAGAAATTGAAACTGAGTTCCAGTGTACTTAAGTTTTAATGTGTACAATTATATAACAATTATTTTTCAAAATTCTAATTCAATTTCTGTTCATTGTTTTTCAAAGGGAGAGGAAAATACAAGAAATTTTCAGGGGTTGGAGCAGTGGCACAAGCAGTAGGACATTTGCCTTGCACTCACTAACCTAGGACGGAAAACGATTCGATCCCCCAATGTCCCATATGATCCACCAAGCCAAGAGAGATCTCTGAGCGAATAGCCAGGAGTAACACCTGAGCATCACCTAGTGTGGCCGAAAAATCAAAAAAAGAAAAAAAAATTTCAAGTACATTAATTTACCTTTCTATTTATATAAAAGTTGTCATGTATTTTTCCCAAAGAGGAGCAGGTGTTTTATTACATTGGGTATTTAATAAAAATGACTAAAATTTAAATATTATATGTATCTTAGCTTTATTTACTTATAAAATTAAGTCTATTTATTTCACAAAATCACTTTCAACTTTATATGGGAGATATGGAATTATGACATGAAAAAACATCATTTAAAAATGTTGTTTGAGAGCCCAGAGAGATAGCACAGCGACATTTGCCTTGCAAGCAGCTGATCCAGGACCAAAGATGGTTGGTTCGAATCCCGGTGTCCCATATGGTTCCCCGTGCCTGCCAGGAACTATTTCTGAGCAGACAGCCAAGAGTAACCCCTGAGCACCGCCAGGTGTGGCCCAAAAAACAAACAAACAAACAAACAAACAAACAAAAACCAACAGCAACAAAAATGTTGATTGAACAAGCTGTAAAATGAAGTAATCTAAATCTCAAATTAAGTACTTAGATTTCAATAACTTTTCCATTTAGTAAATTACTCTCTTTGCTTATTGTTTCATTCATCTAACTCATTAAATACATCTACTCTCTATGACTATGAGGTATGTTTTGTCCTTTTGGGAGGAATAATAAATAAGTACAAAGAAAATGAGGGAAGCCTAAATGTATCTTCATGGGCAACAAACAGAACTGATAATTATCAAAGGAAAAGATAAAAGTCTGGAAGATTAAATAATTTAATGTAATTCTTACAATTGACCCTTGGATAATGCATTTATTAAATATTTACATATTTAATACCAAATCTGTACTTTTAATTTTTAAAAATACTTTTAAAAATGCTTTCTGAAAATAAAATTCAAATATAACTATTAAATGATGGTAATAATGGTAATTACTCATAATGATAATAATGGGTATTTACTTTTGGCAACATCTAAATTGTTTTATATTAATCTAAATATTACTTTATGAGATAGGTGCTATATACCCCATTTTTCAAATAAGTATTTATACATTTTTGTAGAATAATAGCAAGCTTATACTGCCTAATCTAGAATACATTTCCAAGCCTATGTAATACCTTATTCAAAGTAAAAATTTAGTATTAAATTTTATGTATTACAGAACCCTACAGCTTATTTTGTACCAATCCTAAATTAAGAGAGAATTTTAAGAAAACTGCAAAAATCTCACATTCCAATCCATTGGGTTCCTCACATATTTTTATTACAATATGCTTTATTTTATCAGAATTTAAACTAATATGATTAAAAAATGCAAATAAAGAAGATAATTGTATGCTTTTAAATTCTTACTGCTATTAAATATGTAATCTAATATTATTCTCAAATATAAATACTGTCCTTGTAGAACATTGTACAATGAACTCTCAAAAACATTGGGTACCTATTGAGAATGACAGCATGCCTTAAAAGTTAACCAAAATTATCCAACTCCATAGGAGGTAAATAGAGATTTGCGTGGAGAGATAACCAAAGTATTGCTGTGAATCACCTCCCTCACAGCAGTATCAAGCTTTTAATTTTCAGCATTGCTGGTCTCCAGGTATATAGAGTTGATTAATGGTCAGCAGATATTGAACCAACTCCACGTGGAGTTCTCACTGTTAATATATAATGCTATCCTAAATGATTTCTTTCTTCTTTATCCACTTTAATTTTCCTTTTTCCCTATATTGAGACCATTTTTAAATTTTTATTTTTTTAAAAAAGTGAATTATTCAGTATATGCATATTGAAAATGCACTTCAATCTTATAAAGCAATATGTCTTGGAGCTTTTGTTTAATCAGTCTTCTTCTCCCACTGTCACAATCCACTCTCCAAAAACTTAAAAGTAAACTGATCAGATCTTCTCTGGGAAATGATTCAGCTATGATAATACATGCAAACCACTGCCGAGAATATTCTCTCTGTTCCCACACACTCCTCTGTTTCTTGTTCACTTTTTATTCATCATTGGAGTTCCTCTTATATCAATTATCCTGTCCTTTGTTTCCTTGGGGCATTTGAATTTCATAACATTTAAAATACTGAATATTAAAATTTTCCAGTCTCCAAAGAAATTTGGTGGCCTTGGTGTATTTATAGGTAGCATAATATGCTTAGTTTTCTCTCATGTATCTTAATGCAGTCATATGTATTTTGATAAATGTATGACATATTTATGTAAAAATATAACTCTGTTTAATAAGTTCATCAGAAACCAAACTAATAAAAAGATAAAATATATTTTGGAGTCTAACTCTCACCTCCATCCAAAACATAATAACAATTCTGGTAAGAAATTAGCTATTTGGGGCCCAGAAATAGTACGGAGGTAAGGCGTTTGCTTTCATGCAAAAGGTCATCAGTTAGAATCCCGGTGACCCATATGGTCCCCCGTGCCTGCCAGGAGCAATTTCTGAGCATGGAACCAGGAGTAACCCCTGAGCACTGTCGGATGTGACTCAAAAACCAAAAAAAAGCAATTAGCTATTTAACCATGATATTTATATATAGTATAAGAGAGGCTACAATTCGGAAACCAATGCCACTTCAAAGGAGAAAATTCCCAGTGGTAGTAAAGAGCCCATTGTGTAATATATTTATTTTTTTTTGGGGGGGGGTCACACTCGGCAGCAGTCAGGGGTTACTCCTGGCTCTACTCTCAGAAATCGCTCCTGGCAGGATCCGGGAACCATATGGGATGCTGGGATTCGAACCACCATTCTTCAGCTTCTAAAGCAAATGCCTTACTTCTGTGCTATCTCTCCAGCCCCATGTCATATATTTAAATCACTCAATATTGATTATAAGTCTTAAATATATAAATATATATAGAACAAATAAATATTTAAATCTTGATTCTGATTCACAGACTCAATTCAGGAATCTAATATCAATCCTAAATCCTAATCTCCTATAGTGAATACAAGGATCTCCTTCTTTGCCTTACTCTCTAGGTATTTCCTTATTGGTAGATAAAGGTAGTTGGATTATGAGAACAAAAACAGAAGAAGAGGTAAAGAACTTGCCTGTCACAATATTGAGGATTTCAAGGAGTAAATCTAAATACAAACAGATATAGCCCAATTATACCCAACCCTCCAAAAATATTTTCATCAAAACTTTCTAGAAAACCATAAATTTCTCTACAACTTATCCACATTTTTTCTTCTAGTTGCTCAGTTTCTATATTTTTGACTTTTACATCTTCTGGAGTTTTACATCTTTTACATCTTCTAGAGTTGGTCCCCGTCTCTCAATAGTAGGCAGATTTGTGCTCAAGTACGAGTGTGGCAATCACCTACAAAGAACTTTTACAGGCACTTTTTTCCTTCACCATAGCATCTCTTTACTTATTCCTTACATAGGCACAACATGTCTACATTAATGAGTGTTTTTTTTTTCTTCCTTTAGCACAAATGGAGTTGATGTTCAAATTCCAACTGTGGAATTATATAACTAGACAAAACTTCTTTCTAAAGTTTAGACTTTTTTTGAAGTTTTCAGTACAGCACACAAATTCTTAGATAAATAGAAGTTTTTAAACAAAGAGTTTTAACTTCTGAGGAAAATGCTAAATTGGGTTGCCATTAGTAATAACTGTTTTAAAAGCTTGTATTATTCATCACTAAGATTTTTGCTAAATGTCAATTGCATGCTTTTACATGACTAAACATTATCTTCTAATATTAATTTCCCAAGGAAGTAATTTGAATTTAATTGCATACAAATGAATTTTGATGTTGCATACTTAAGAAACCTCAAGTCATTTTCTTCCTAGGATCAATAGATATTTGACATGTAATAGCTGCATTTTGTAATCTAATTAAAAGATTATTGGATACACTTATAGCTTTGGCACACTGAGTCAAGACTTTCTGACAGAAAACATTGATGCTGAATGTTTATTTTGTCAGAAAATCCTTACTTATTATACTGAAGATTTGTTTGATAATGAGCTACTTTATATGTAGGATTAGAAATCATGAACTCTTAGAAAGTGTTGAGCAATTTCTAAATTGACTAATATTATTCACATGATAAAGACATTTATCATAGGTAAAATCAGTGATACCAATTAGATCTTGATAAAGCCCCTTTTAAGAAAATAAAACAAAAAAATTTCAGTTTCTGTCATTTCTAATTTTCAGTATTTGATTCATATTATCAACTTTTTATACATTCAGTACATTTTATTATACTTTGTATCAAACATTTTATTTCTTCACACTTAAACAATATCTTCTGATACAGTTGGAATTATATATTCATTACCTCTATATTGATCATGATTACAATTATTTATAGTTACTTGTCATAATCAGTTTTATTGTTTATTGACATTTTTATGTAGATCATAAATAATTAGATGAATCAATAATGAGATACAGGTTCAAAGAGTTCTTGGGTTGCTTTTTTCTTCTAACTTCTAATAATAAGTTATTTGAAGTAATAAGTAATAATATAATTCTATCTAACAAATTATATATTTTTTTTAATTTTTGGGTTACATATGATGATGTTCAACACTTTCTAATGGCAGTAATAGTAAAACTATGGAGTACCAGGGACATAAATGACAGTAGTAGATGCAAACTACCTTCCAATTTATATTATCTTTCTGGTTCTAAAAATTTTATTATATTCTAGTTAGAATGAGATTTTTATTATAACATAGTAAGTTGGGATCTGGATAAGGACAAGATCTTATTTCATGCAAAATAGATTGTCTAGGCTTTGGAAACTATATCCAGCGTGCACAGATGTAGGGGTTGAGGATTATGCATGCCAAATATATATTCCAGACCTTTGAGCCAACATCTCAGCTCCAGTGAAAATATTCCTGATATCACAATCCTCCAAGGAAGCTTAAAAAGCAGTAAGGGATGACTAACCAACAGAAAATGTGTTTAACAATTACCAACATTTCCATATATTCCATTCATGTGGCATCTTTATTGAATACGGGAGGAAAGACCCCCATCTTTTTGTGGAGAGATTATCCATTCTAACATGTCTGAAGACCACTCAAAGAAATCTTGGACAAATAAATATGACATTACAAATATTAAGATTATTAACTATAACATTTTACTCAACAACTATTTTACACATTATCCTTACAATAATCAATGAAACAATGAAAATGACTTCTTGACACCAATTTATCAATTTACTTATTTTTTCACTCAACAACTTTGATATTGAGAGTAACTTACTGAATCTCATATATTTATTAAGAACTTTATATATAGCAATGATAAACCAGAGTAATATAGTAATTTACTTTATTTAACCTCAAATCAAGGAGTTATGATACTTTTAGAAGAAAAAATAAAATTTAAAATTATCACTCAATAAAGGCTCCCTACAATAAAGGCCTCTATTTTATGTATCCAATAGAATTTAAATGCAGGGGCCGGAGAGATAGCATGGAGGTAAAGCATTTGCCTTGCATGTAGAAGGTCAGTGGTTTGAATCCAGGATCCCATGTGGTCCCCAGAGCCTGCCTGGAGCGATTTCTGAGCGTATAGCCAGGAGTAACCTCTGAGCACTGCCGGGTGTGACCCAACAACCAAAAAAAAAAAAAAAAAGAAAAGAAAAGAAAATTTAAATGCAAATAGGTGTCCAAAAATTTACACACAAATAAGCTGTTTACACACAAATAAGCTAAATTTGATATTTTATTTATCAGTATATTTCATGTTAATTGCAGGAATTAAAGAGTAATATTGTAACCTTGACAGAAAATTTATGATTCCCATGCACAATAACAACTTGTTATGTTTCACTAAAAATAATGTATCATATCTAACATATATCTAATTTTTTAATTCCTAAGGTGTTCTCAAGTATTTTAATTGTTTCTATGTATTTTATGTTTTCAGTTCAAGAGCTTTTAATTTGATATTCCTTTACATATTTGCATAATTACCAATGTAGAATATCTTTACATCATTCTATTTCTGAGTAATACCAAATGCATTATGAAGTAATCTTCTACCTTATTAATAAAATAAGGACTAAATATAAACAAAAGTCAAACACTCCAAAGTATAAGTAATTAAGATACATTAAACATTGTATATCATTTCTTACAATGTCCTTATCAATTATGGGAAAATATATAAGACCATACAGATAAAGTATATGCAAAAAAAGGAAAATGAGTACTGTACAAACAGGTGGATAGGGATAAAATGAAAAAATTTTAAGAGATATTTCCTGAGTAAAGAATCATTCAGATTGAAAGGATTATTAGACCAATATTAGGTAGACTGAAAGGTTTAAAGGAGTTATTTTAGGCAGAACTAATAAAGCATACACTCTTCCAGTGTACCAATACTTCTTTTTAAAGAATTCCAATATTCACCTACCATTACTAAACAATTCAGGGCCTGTGAGATTATAGCATACTCAAAAGGGGTAACTGAATGGTACAAAATTATTGGCCTGCTTGCAGGATATCAGCAGAGAACACTGCATAACAGAATTCACAATAATGGGAGCATATTACAAACCTTGTACAAAAGAAATACAGGAGTGAAGTTACTTGAAACTCAATAATTGTCCATATGGAGTTATTTAATTTATCAGAGAGATGATGCCAGTTTTTTTTAACTTAGGCAGAAAAAAGAACTATTAAAAAAACTCTTGGCCTCAATTTTTTTCTTGCTTCTCATTTTCTATTAATGTCTTCAATAGTTGTCTTCAATAGACCAAATGGAAGCCATAAAGTCACAATTTCTTATCTCTAAGGGTCAGGTCCTGGATTACAGAATACAAAGGAAGAATGGAAAGTAGATTTGGAGGGGTTATCAGAAAATATACAACTTAGTTCTTTCATTTTACACAGCACAATTCGACTTAAATATTTTATGAAACACTTTAAGATAGGAGCAAAAAATTATCTCAGAAGCACTTCCATCTTGCTCCTAAAAAATGATTCCCAAAGCTGGAAAATATTGACAATCCTTCAAATTTATATGCACAGCTGCCTCTACCAAACTCAGGGTTCTTATTCTGCTTGCTCCCAATTTGCTTTCATATGACAAAGGTGTAAAATTTTTATTCATAACATCTCATCTTGGCGGAATTAAAATCTGAAAAAAAACTACTTCTTGCAATACTTATTGTCAAATCAGTTGCCTCTTTCAACCATGGTGAGATTGAAATGCACATTTTTAGTAATTATATCTCCCTCTATGATTTAAATATGCTTGTACCTGCTAATTAACGAAATAGAATTGAAATAGACTAATACACATACTTCAGTATATAACTTTACAGTAATTGTATACTAGTTCTCCCTTCTGACATATTAAAGAAATGACAGCTAAATTCTTGACCCTTTTATATTTCTCACTGTTGAGTTATTTAATTTTGTCACTATGGATATCCTCATGAACACTGTATATTTGCTTGCTAGAGCATCACAAAGACAAAGTTGAGTTCTTCCCTCAAAATAAGATTAAAAAATGTCTAACTTGTGGAAAAAGAAGATATATCAAAATATGAGGGGAAATGCACTGTGTGTGGTAAGTCTTCTTCAATATGGCATTTGATGGTCCACCAAGCTTCACAAAGGATCCAGGAGTATACCCCAAGTACCATTTGGCTACCCAAGAAGCCCCTTCACAAAAGACAACTAAATAGGAACATAATTTATATTCTTAAAGTTTGTATCTCTTGTTGTAAAGCTCTTTCAAGTTGCATCTTAAAGAAGAAATGTATGATCTTAAAAAAATCTCAACATTTGTAATAATATTATAATTAAAATTATGGTGAAAAGATTACTTTCTCATAAGAAAACAATATAAAGGTATATTTAAAACTACAGTACATAATTGTTAAATATCCAAGGCTACTTAACTATTTAAGACAAAATATCTCAGACAGCTTAATTGTGATTAGTGTGTCTAAGGCTATCATTTGGTTTGGATTCATAGAATGGGGAAAAGTACATATTATTCCAAGCTATACTTTATTATAGCAAATATAATGCAGATTTACAGTATAAAAAGATTTAGAGGTAGAATCTAGAAAAGGAAGAAACAAACTTCATATCTTGATGGAGTCACATAGAAAGAATCCCAGCCATAGAAGATCAACAAGTTATGGTATTCAGAGTTTCTAATAGGTTTATATCATTGAGATATAGTCTCTAGGAACTCCGACATCAAAGAATATGCATTCACCATAAATCACATAAATAACATAAGGTGCTTATGGCCCATGAAATAAAATACGTACTTATTCCAGTACAAGCCGAGTTTTTCCCCCAAACTCGGCTAATATTCAAGTCATACAGGTTATTTGATTCAGTGCGCTGTCAGCCACAGGTCCTGGCTGAGCTGAAGAGGTAGGCGGCTAAATTGAACTGTATGCCACTGAACTATTTAACCCACAATATCCAATGACACATTTAATTAAGTAAAAAACCCATTTAAGGCAGCAAAGTAAAATACCCATTTAAGGCAGCAAATTCATATAAATAAATGTTTATAAATCCTGAATGCTTATAATCAGGGGGGTTGGAGTATAAGAATTGAGCTTTTTTTTTTTTTTTTTTTTTTTGGTTTTTTGGGGCCACACCCGGTGATGCTCAGGAGTTATTCCTGGCTATTCGCTCAGAAGTCGCTCCTGGCAGGCACAGGGGACCATATGTGGAACCCGCGGATCGAACCGCGGTCCGTCCTAGGTTAGCGCATTTTTAACCATTTATTTACAATGCTTTACTGTCTTAATGGTTTATTCACATCATTAAAATTGCCATTGAGTACTATGGGTTAATATGGTATGTTTATTTATTTACTGATTGCTCAATTATTGTAATTGTTTGGGGTATATATTTTTATTTTTGAAAGTTACCATTGGCTGCTGCATTTTCCACCTCGGTTTATACTTGAGTCACTACTTTTTCCAAGTTTTAGGATAAAATTAGGGGGGTTGGCTTATGCTTGGGTTAACTTATACTCTAGTATATATGCTATATAAATTTTAAAAGGCTGGATATTTAAGTGATCAAAAGTTATCTCTGAATAGTTACACAAGGTGTAATGCCTAAAGCTTTTGGAAAATGCAGAGTTGGTGAACCAAAATCTGTGGAATTAATACTAATTTGTAGATGATTTATATCTTAAAATATAAATGTTCTTAGAAAATTGTACTAATGGTAAACAAATGGATCAAGAAGGATATATTTAGAATGTTTCTGTATCTAAGTAAACTGTTGATTCATAATTGAGATTTGTTTTAAGTGTAGGAAGTAAAGAATTAAAAAAACAAAAATGTAGACTTAGAGAATTATTTAAAATACAATAAGGCAATATAAAATATCCATGATATAAGTTCTGAATCATAAAAGGATAAACTAAATAGAAACCTCTGACCTTGACTCACTAAGATATAAACTTAGGGAGCCGGCGAGGTGGTACTAGAGGTAAGGTGTCTACCTTGCAAGCGCTAGTCAAGGAAGGACCGCGGTTCGATCCCCAAGCGTCCCATATGGTCTCCCCAAGCCAGGGGCAATATCTGTGTGCTTAACCAGTAGTAACACCTGAGCATCAAATGGGTGTGGTCCGAAAAACAAAAGGATACAAACTTCGAAAATTCTAGGATCCAAAATGAAGTGAGCCATGTCTGGTAAACCCTACCACTAATATTATAAGAATATGATACAAATATATCAAACCAGCGAAAAATTAAAATATTTTCTCAGGATAGATAAGACTTCCCACTCTCATCTTTTACAATATAGTATTGGACTGCTTTACCATGGCACTTAAACCAAAAAGGAAATAGAAAAAAAATGAAATTGGAAGTCTAGAAAAGCTATTATAATTTGTAATAGCATGCTAATTTACATGTAATACCCTAAAGATTTCTCCACTAAAATATATTCCAAATAAGAAACTAATGTACTAATATGACAGACTATAAAATCAATGTAAAGATTGTATTGCAATTCTATAGAAGACCTATAAGATAAAATTTTTTAAATCTTATTTACAGTCACACCTAGAAATAAACTTAATAAATAAAAGATATATACATCAAAACTACCTTACTTATTAAATAGTAAAAGAACAAAGGAGATATAAATTTAATGCCCAGAGATTGTAAAAAATCTAATATGGCAAAATGACCATCCTACTCAGAGGTTTGTTTCAAGATAATTCTATATACCTCTCAATTATATCCTTCAAGAAAATAGAATAAACATAACTACAATTTGTATGTGCCTACAAAATACCCAAATAGACACAGAATTCCTAAAGATAAAAAAATAATAGAGATGATGCCTGACATGTATATCATAAAGCTGCAATATTCTATTATAATATTGCCATCAAAATAGAAAAAAAAAGATGACTAAAATTAGAATCAAGAGTCCTAAATAAAATCCTCATAGATAAAATATTTAATGTATGTAAAGAAATATAGGAAATAAACAGAGGAAAATCATTTTAACAATAGTATTGGGAGAACTGAATGACAAGATCTAGAAGAATAGAACTGGAGCGCTATCTTACTACAAAAACAAAATCAACTCAAATTGGATTAAAGACTTAGATGTGAAATACAAATAAAATAAAATACAAATAAAATGCATAAAAAATGAAAAAGATATTGTCTATTGGTTTCAGTGATATATTCAGAGCTGTCACTCTATTGAAAAGAAAAAAAAACATATAAGTGGGATTACTCAAACTAAAATGTTTATTCACAGAAAAGAAAATTAAAATAAAAAATTATACTGAATGAAAAAAATAGGAATTTACAAAACAAGATAAAAAAATTAAAAGAAGGAATAAAAGGTGAACAGATACTTCTCCAGATAGGAGATAGAAGTGAATACCAGGCATATGAAGAAATGCTTAGCATCTCTCAATAACAGGGAAATGCAAATTAAAATGACAATGACATAGGACATCACACCTAAGATATTGGCCTAAATCAAAATGGCCTGAAGGACCCAGCATTGCTGGGGTATCAAGGAAAAAGAACAATCATACTGCTGCCGACGACCAGCGTCTCTAGACAGTTTCTTCTTAGTGGGTTCGTGAAACCTTTCCATGGGAGAGAGTGTGACACGGAAGGAGACAGAAGAGCGGAATAATATTGAAGAAATGAAATTACCACACACAACGCATGGGGACTTGCGCCGTTGAAAGCCAAGACACGTTTATTTTTCTCTGGGGTGCTTTTATGGATGAACTCTGGAATGCAGAGTGTATTTTTGGGAAATCAAAGAAGATAGGAGGAAGTTTAGGGAGCACAAAGGAAGAACCTATCTAGAATCTGCATAGAAAAAGACTGAATGCTGGGGTGAAAGGAATTTTGTTGTGTGTCTGGTTCTGTTTTGGGTAAGCAGGAGAAAAACACAGGTAATTATCAGGAAAGTGAGAAAAGCAGGTAATTTTCAGGGAAGTGAGAGAAGTGTTTTTAGAATTTTGGGGGAGAAACTGAAAATTGCTTTCATCCTGAGCTGAGTTTGGGAAAAACAATCTTGGCGCCAGGGTGGCACCAGAGTGAAGGAAACTTTTTAGTGGGAGTTTTGATACTGTCCTTCTTTGTCTGAAGGAGAAAATACTGAGGCCTGATTTCTCAAAAAATAAAGAGAGATATGGTCACAACCACGTATAGATCTATGTCAAACAATCCATGCAGAAGGGTCAGCTGATTGACTTCTCTTAGGCGGGCCTTTTTGCCAAGATCTATTTCTTCTCAGGAATGCAGTACACCAGGAAGGCTAAGGAGCACTTCTGGTGTCTGCGCATCCTGAGTGGGTAGTGACAATACATTGTTACTAAGAATTCAAACTGGGGACCGGGCAGTGTCGCTGGAGGTAAGGTGCCTGCCTTGCCTGCGCTAGCCTAGGACGGACCGCGGTTTGATCCCCCGGTTTCCCATATGGTCCCCCAAGCCAGGAGCAACTTCTGACACATAGCCAGGAGTAACCCCTGAGCGTCACTGGGTGTGGCCCAAAAACCAAAAAAAAAAAAAAAAGAATGCAAACTGATTCATCATCTACATACAGAAAGTCATATCAAAACTAAATGAAAAATAGAACTATATTATTCAGAACCATATGATCCAGAAGTTTTGCTCCTATGTTATCTAGTCAATTATCGCAAAACACTATTATCAAAACATATTTACACAGTGATGTACATCACAACACTATTTTAATAGCAAAGGCACAAAACAACTCAAACAGAAAAAGTAGTGAGTGAATATTAAAATACTATTCCATCATAAGAAAAAAGTATTACCCTTACTACTACATGTGACAACATAATCTGAAGCGGGTCCAAATACCTATATGAAATAAGTTGGAAGTGATCTCATATATAGAATTTAGAGGAATAAAACTAGAAAACATAAAATGTCCAATAAAAATAAAGCTTTAAACTCTGAACACAAAATTGAGTGAAGGAAGTGTGTACTAAGAGAATCTAGTACACTGTGAAATAGAGATATTGAGATTTTTTTGCCAGGACAACATCTGGTAGCACTGTATCCCTAAAGTGTAGTAGTATTTCCATTCTTGTAAAACTGTACTATCTCAATAAAATTGCCTTAAAAAATAACACCTCCACTAACTATATGACATGAAATATGGTAAATGTTCATATATAGTGAACATTTACACCTGGTAAATGTTCAAATGTTCAAATACCTAAAACAAAAAAATTCTATTTTTTGCATATTACTCTAAATATTCCGGACCTATATGATTTTACATATAAATTCTGAAAAGTTTGTTTGAACCAAAAATATATATTCTTTCACAGAATTCATGATGACACTTAACTAAGTTTAAAGTGCAAGTTCTGTGGAATTCAAGAAAAGAGCAACTAGTAAAGTGAAAACAAAATTTAACACTATCAATATTAGAAGCAGATTATCTTATATTCATAGCAAGGCAACATAAATCCTTTATCTTTTATTTTTAAACATTCTTTTTGATAAATGCTATTTTCTTTTCTACATTTATTATATTTGACACACTTATTGATTTCAATTGAAACATATTGCTGAAATATTAATCTTTTTGACAAATCACATTGAACTAAATGGTGTTTATGAAAATTACATTGTGCTTTTCTATTACAGGCTTTTAAGTTGGGTTCTACTGCCCCTATTGGGTCTAAAATGAAAATAGTTACAATAAAATTAAAATAAATGAAAAAAATCCTTAATACCTTTTGTTTGGTGGACAATAACAGGACATGTCAGTATTTGTGTCTTTGGAAGAACAAAATTAAAAGACCACATCTAAGCACCTGGGTCAAAGTGACATATATGTAACAGGTTCTTTGACTACCAGTTTTAACTATCCACGGCTCATGCTGGAAATTAGTCACTAAAAGTATAAATTCAATTGAATTACTCTAAAGCAATTAAACTTGCCTGATCCCTTTGGCTGTGATAGAAGGAGTATTTGCAATGACAGTATTAGATCAGTAAAAGGTGAGATAGTGCAGCATGAGGTAAAATACTGATTTAAATTTTGCCTCAAGGTCTAGAGGGACTTGCTTTCATTTACTAGAAATAAGCAAAACACAAGAAGGTTTAGTATTGCATATAAACAGTTATCAATCAAGATCTCTACCTAATACCAATAAACCTTAGGGGAAAGTTGCAACACACAGCTCACTGAGGAGCAGAAGAAAACCACAGCTTGATGGTAAAAATCACATTTCATTTTTATTGAACCATTTATTGTAAATTATAAAATAATAGCCAAGATTAAATGAGGGAAAAGCCTCCTGTTTGAATTAAATTATTTATCTTTCTCCTTTTAAGAATGCAGAGAAGTCTACCTTTATTTGGACATCTTGAACTGAAAAATACAATCATGTGGTCAAGTATTTTGTGTGGAATTTCTTGATTTGAGTTAGGAAGAAATTAACTTGATCATTTATCTTTAAAGGTGCATTGTCATCCTGTGTGCCTTTGTGCTTGGGCGAACAAAAACATTTCTACAAATTGAACACAGCATGATTTTCTGTCCTGTGCTTTTTACATAGTAACTACTTTATAAAATAGGCTTCATGCTTTAGCCAATATAATGCATAATAAAATTCTTTGATTAGGATTTTTACAAGGACGCACAATATACCCCTTTGTATATTTTTATATTGCCAATAACTTTATAATTGTAGGTTTGATATTAAAATAAACAAAACCTCCTGCAATACTTTCATATTTTTTCCTTTCTCTGGGTTTCTGTGAGGCTATTTATTACCCCCAAATTTCCCTTTACCTATAAATAATTGTGTGCCTATTATACTACTTGTTCTGTCTCTTCACACAATAAAAGGGTACCCACAATCATAGTTCTCCACTCCTCTAATCATTTTTCTTAAATTTACTTCTGCTTATTATGCCATAACTTTCATCTCATGGGAAATCAGAGACAACTTGATGTCTGAATTTCCTTCCTTCATGCTCCAGTGTTTCTTCCAGCCCCCTATCCCTGGGCCTGAACGCTATTTATCATCATCAATATTCCACCAATACCTCAAATTAACAACATTGGAAACAAAGCACATTACTCTTTCAAGTCCAGTTTCCTTACTCTTCATCTTGTCATTCAAAGAAAAAGTTTTTCCTTTAATTTGCTCTAAATCTGTGCAGGAAAACCACCCCTACAGTGTTTCTGGACCATTATAATGTGTCTGGGATAGAATTGGGATTAGTCACCAGCAAAGCAAACTCCTTAAACTTCTAAAATCTCTCTGTCCCCCCAAATCAACTTTGGTTATTTATCCTGTGCTGATTTTCTTCTAGCACTGGTTTTTAGCCCTTGACCTATCAATTAGTAATGTACATGCAAAATTAGAATAAAATATTAATATTTCAGGATTTGTAGATGATTTACATTGATTTTAGCTATTTAAATATATCACTGTAGTATAACACTCATGATAGAATTATGGTTATTATAACAACCTGTTTCTGTGCACTAAAACTTTGATTTTTCTGATGAGGGAGACCTCTCAAGCAACTTTAAGATGTTCTGTCATCCCGCCCCAGGATTATTAGTCAACTAGACTAGGGGTTCACATAAAGACCTAAGGGTGCAATACTGATCTGGCAGGCTGAATCCAAAGCTACACCAAACAATACTCAGAGGTCCTGGGATTAAACCAAGATGGGTCACATACACACCATATGCCTTAATACCTGTATTATCTCTTTGGTCTCTAAAATTTAGGTCTTGTATTATTTTTATGTGTCAGAAATTATTACTTTTGACTTTTTGTCTGCTACTTTTATCTCATATGCTATAGAAATAGCAGTAAGACTAGATCTTACACAGGAGCAGGTCTCTTGTTGGGGTAGATAATGTAATATGTTAATTATAAGAAAATAATTTCATTGACCTATATAATCTAAAATTTGAAAGAATTTATACTCTTTCTTCTTTTTTTGTTGAATCTGCTTGTTTGTTCATGATGCTCAGGGGCTATTCTTGGTTCTACACTCAGAAATTACTCTTGGTTGAGGGGACCATATGGGACACCAGTGATTGAACCCAGGTAGGCCTTTGTAACCAAAAGCCCTACCCACTCTGCTATCTCTCCGGTCCCAGAAGTTATGTTATTTCTGTTAGTGATTTTTTTCCATATGGTTTACAACAACTTTGTTATGTTTATTTCGATTACCTACCATAATATTTTTTAAAATAAAATAGTAAATTATATGGCTTTTTGTGTCTTCTGGCATTTAGGATAATTGATAATACAATTATCAAGAAATATTTTTGAAAATATGGAACTCATATATTGGTTGCAGCTTTATAATACTCTAAATTTATCATTCAATATATTATCCAATATTTTATTAATACATAATACATATTTCTATATCATTTTTATATCTATATCCTTTTTATTTTTTAGTTGTCAGTTTTGGGTCATGAATTTATGAACCCAAGGTTCACACCTACAAGACAAGATATATATGGTATTAGTTTAAATATTTTTCACCTTATTTCTGGATTATTTGCTACAGGCATCTTGCATCTCAGCATCTTCTAGTGGGGACAAAATTCGTCATGAAAGGAGAGCAGGCACACGAACGGATGAACATGAAATATAAAATAATGAGGCCACACAAAATACATTCTGTGAGGACCTGCGTCTGCAATAGATGTGGGACAATTTTACTTTTCAGGCTGATGACTTCTAAGCACAACTCTGGTATGCAAGGTATTTCCATGAAAACAAAAGGCTGACAATCTTTAGGAGGAATAACACAATGGTACTGGGCCCTAGAATATACATATCAAAAACCTAGGCAATACAGATGAAAAGAATCCCGAGTTATCAAGGTAAGGAGAAAAATGAGAAGGGGGTGTTCTGGTTTAGTGTTGTCTTAAATAAATAAAGATGAAGCTGGATGGAGATGGATGGAGATGGAGGCCTCTGTCTGCTATCCCAGGCCACGTGGCTTCATCCTCCATTAATCGATGGGTCTGGGGTCCAGGAAAGCGACGGGTAGAAATCTCACTCACAGGCAGGCTTCAGGAGGTAACAGCTTTATTCAGACCCTATCCGCCACATGTGTGGCCTATATCATAACCAATTAAGCATTCAGCCATTCTTAGCTAGCCCTGCATCTTAACTTCTTTCAGCCATCTTTCCTCTGACCTCCAAGCTGGCCCCAGGCCAAAGACAAAAGAGCCCTTAAGTACCTTTCCCAGACCCCTCCCATGAACTGGGTCGGGTCTGCAGGTAAAGTTACAGGTCATATCCACCCAAGACTCCTCCCATCAATAGGTGGGTCTCAGGTAGATTAACCTAAATCCAGGGTGGGGTTACAGTTTAGCAAGAAGCTTCTTATAACAAAGAACGAGAAACTGGTTTTGCTACAATTTTGCAGCCTGCTGGAATAGTAAAATGCAAAAAAGGCAGAAACTATTGTTTACCATTCAGGAAGCTGAAAACAGAAAAACAGGTTGCAGGTAGTTGGCTGGACTCCTATTAGAGTTATAAATACACTTAGCCATCAGGGAACTTTGGCGTCTTTTGGTACTGGAATTTCTCTTACTGCACATTGACTGAGGCCGAATTTTGGTCTGTAGTTTTGCAAGGGAGACAAAGCCAAATGATAAGAAAAGAGATATTTAATGTCACCACCATGTCATATATAGCATAAATTTAGCCTGTGATTCACGCAAGGGTTATGGTTAATTCCACCAATGGACCTGCTGCCAAAATATTTCTTGAGGGTTTATCAACTCACTGCACCAGGAAAGCCAATAGACACCTCTGGTGGGCTAGCTTCCCCATAAGGGAGACATCCATGCTACATTCTGTGACAATTATTGATACAACTTTTGAATATTTTTAGTATCATTCTTTTAACTCTTAAAAGTGAATAAATTGAGTGCATCTTATTCTGTGAAATTCTTAAAGATTCAACTGTCAAAGCCAAAGAGAATACATTGGTTAAGATACTTGCCATATATGAAGTAGACTGTCAAATTTAAGTACCATATTTTTCCTCCAGAAGAGATATTTGAACACAGAGTCAGATGTAAGCCCTGAGTACAACTGTGTGTGTATTTTTAAAATCCCCAAACCCTACCAAGTATTCAAAGGTTATTAAAATTGAATAACTGTCCCCAAATACCTTATTTGCTACCATAATTAAATGTCCACCATCCATATGTAAGTATTTATATCAAGTTAATTTGTAGGCAGGACTGACTTTCAATCTCTGATTTCCCCCTAAGTTCTCACAAATCAGGTGTCTGGCCACTTAGTGTGTAGTCTCTTGTCTCCATCTTAAAATACTATTGTTTAGTAAGAAGCTCCAAATTTGTATTAATTCACAGATTTTGTAAATTTTGTAACAAGTTCTGACTATGGAGGAAGGTTCTAGTCTCAAATTTATCCAATTCATGATATATTTTTATATCTCAAGTGTTTTGTTAAGATTGCACAGCTCTTGCCTCCTCTGTTTCAGGTTAATAAACTCACTTTTCCTCTTATGCCAATGCATAGCATGCTTTCATTCTTATTCCAATTTCAAATTTATTATTCTAAAGAAGGCATTAAATATTTCATTACTTTAGTTTTTATTTCAGAGTTCAATCAGATGTTTGAGAGGAAATATTTCAGAAACTTTGTATTTGACTTGGACATACAGATGCCTCTGTTATTTCCTTTAATAAAAGTACTCTTTGGGATGGAGAAATAGTATGGGAGATAAGGCTCTTGTCTTACACTCTCAGACACTGTTTAAATCTCCAGTACCATACTTAATCATCCAGTACCACCAGGAGTATCCCTGAACACAGTTGGTGTGGTTTTTAAAAAAGATGAGGAGGAAATGTACATTCTAGTTTAAAACAAAGTATCTTATAGATAAATTTTCATCTAATATATTTGATATATTTCATCAGATAAGTAATGAAAGACTTTCATTAGTTAAATAATGAAAAAACTGGGGGTCAGAGAGATAGCACAGTGGTAGTGTGTTTGCCTTGCAAGCAGCCAATCTAGGACAGATGGTAGTTTGAATCCTGACATCCCATCTGGTCCCCAGGTCTGTCAGGACCAATTTCTGAGCCCAAAATCAGGAGAAACCCCTTAGCGCTGCCAGGCATACCCCCCAAAAATAGTAATAAAAAATCTTATGTGAAAATTTTCTTGCCAATAATTTTTTATCTTAAAAACTATATAATTCCTTACAACTCTAACAAGCCTGGAATTTTGAATAACACACACATATGTATGTGTGTGTATATATATATATATATATGTATGTATATTATCACAACAATTGTTGTTAATGGTATTTAAATGAAGTTTATTATATTCATTTATCACACAATAATTTTTGAGTTTTTGAATCTGTAAATATAAATGAAAACTGAAGCATTTTAGTTGTCCTCTCAAGACAAGAAAAAGAGTATAATTGGGGTCTCAAACTCGCGTCCCACGGGCCGCAAAGGACCCTCCATACAGCATTTTGTAGCCCTGCCCTAGAGGAATCTTTTTTTGTTTTGTTTTGCTTTAGTTGTTTTAGTTGTCACACCTCCCAATGTTCAAGGCTTACTACTGACTTTGCACTCAAGGATCACCAAGACTTTGCCTCCTGTGGCCTGCAGGTAAATTGAGTTTGAGACCCCTGGTTGACTACCAAATTAGGTCTCTGGATTATTATAATTTATCACCTTCAAATTTATTTGTAAAATAACCCACATGGCCAATAATAAAACATGCATAAAATAAATAAAAATACACAAAGTATTTTAGTTGAAACTGACTTCTTAAGTCAAAGCAATTAAATGCACCTTCTAGCAGTCCCATTTATCAATACAAGATTAAAAGTTCCCAAAATTTAACCTTATGATACTTAAATTCTGCAAATTTGAGTTGTTTAATTCTGAAAATTCCTTGAGAAATGATAATTAGACAATAATAAAATTACCTCAAAGAATACTCAAAGAAAATAAACATAGTTAAAAATTTCCTCAAAGGAGGAGAGAGTATAATTCAGTGTTTTCAAACTAAGTGCATATTGCAATAACCGATAGATGTAATTCATATAAGGAAGAAAAGAGGGGTAAAAATATAAATGTCTGAGTCATACTTTGGAACTTCTAATGAAATTGGTGTTCCCAGTTCAGAACTGGGAACTTTATATTGTATGTGTCTAATTATTTCTAGTGTGCAGATATAATTTTTTTCTTAATTTATTTCTAAAGGGCTTCATAGCCCTTTATATCACTTGGACCCAGTGATATAGATTGACAATAGAAGCACTTCTATACTTGTTTAAAAGCTATCAATCAGTGTTGTTTGACTACATGAAATAAGTTGTTCTATTTCTTGTTAAATACATATACTTTTCTTAAAACAAAGTCCTAGATTGTAGTGTTGAAGTTTCTGTTTGCTGTGTTTCGTCTATGGGTAAGATAATTACTGCTGAGTCCCAGCAGCATATGGCAGTGGGCTGGGGAGAAGAAACCAAATGAGGACAAAAGCACAAATACAAAAATAAACATAAGTCAAGTTTGTGCTGCTGGGTAGATTTCTTTCATCTTTCTGTGAGGTTAATTAACTGCACAATATGTCTTTGCCACTCGGATGCATTTGAAACATCCCAGACGGCTCCTCCTCCACAATCTAAATTAGAATGCTACTGGATGATAGTAGAATTTTTTTGTTTAACTAGAGTTATGTGAATCAGTCTGGGAAACACAGAGTGTCCCTTAATCATTATCCTTATTATAAAATGAATCTGAATTTTAGGGTCTCGCTGAGGGCCAGAGCTGGAACTGAAGGATTATTCTACATGCAGAGCTGGCTGCGGAAAGCCTTGCCCTTCATCATCTCAAATCCATCAAATGCCCTCATGATCCGTATTAAATTCATTTTAAACAATTTTTCAGGAGGTATTATCAACTTGTCTTTAAAATTAGGTGCCTATCAACTCATCATTTAATTATAATTAATGATTCTTTTTCTGCCAATTCTGTAATTGCTGCCAATTGAAAAAATAAATCCCACAATTAGTTCTCTAATTATGGAGATGACATAATCCAACATTTCGTGGATATTTGAAGTTTTATATAGTGTGAAATGTTACTTCTTTTGTTTATTAGGATCCTCTTTATTTTGTATCTAGTCTTCTTTTATTTTTTCTTGCTCAAATTGTTTTCTTTTTCTTTATTTGTAGTGGGGTGGGTAGTAACACATTCTGTAGTCTGTACTCAGATATCATTCCTGTTAGTGTTTGTGAAACTATATGTAGTACTGGGGAGATTGAACCAGGATCAGTTTCAGGCAAGGTAAAATTCTAAACTGCTGCACTACTAATTTTTTTAGTCTTTCTTCTTCTTCAAGGTATTTTCTGAACCATTATAGTCATACTTTTGTGGCAGATATGAAATACAAGTGGGTCTTCACTGTCTGTACTTTTAAGTTTATGGTGAGAGACACAAACATTAAATGGCCAGATAGTAGACATCTATGTAACAGTAGACTCTGAACCATAACCTCTACAGAAATTCCTACATAATAAAATTTTATTAATTACAGCTTCCCTATACTTCTCCTTTACAATCTGAACTCAAATGAAGACCTTTTTCAACTATAGAACTTTTTCACTTCTCTATGTACCTTTGAGTTTCTTCTGACCATAGGTGGTGTGGCTGATACCTTTGCTACAATAGACACTGAATGACACGCCTCTGCATGTTCTCATTCGAGCAATTTTATTTCTACCAGCATGGAAACAGAGGACAGTGGCTGATGTTTCGATCTTTAACCTGTTCATGGTATCTCTCACTTTAATGTTTTCTTAATAAGTAACATTATACAACAAATGGAGGAGTTACCAATGACTTATATTGCATAGACTTAATATATTATTAATTTTGTACCATCACAGTCACCATCTGTTTTAATTGATAAAATGCAAAGTACATTATTAAACAATAAGATTCTTGGTAATTATATTTAGAAGCAGTTATCTGCAAGGAAATAACCCTTATGCAAAAGACAAGATAAGCCCTGCCCATAATTAAGAACCATTTGGATCATTTGATTCCAAATAGAAAGGTCTTTGTCTTACCTAACTCACTTCTCCTTTTTTGTCAATATAAAAAAACTCCTCAGGGCCATAATCATTTATATTACAGGACATAATTTAATGAAAAAAAAACTAATGTTAATTCATCTACAATATTACATTCATTTACTGATTTATACTGTTTATTTGTTTTCTTTTCTCCACTAACTCGAACAGCATAATACTGGATGATAGCAATTTAAAAATAATCATCTTTATTACTCTCACAAAAACAAATCAGTGAGGATAAAAAAGAATAAAAAAACTAGTGCAAAGAGGGTGTACTTTTATTATATAACTAAAACCTAACTACAAACAGGTTTGAAATCATGGTGCTTAAACAAATATATTAATTTAAAAAATGTTTTAATTACAGCTTATATTTTCACATCCAGATTATCCTTTATGTTTTTCTAGTTTTAGCCATTTCTAGTTCACTCTAACACCTTGCTTTCATGGTATAGAATACCATGAAAGGTAACAGAAAAACATTAAACATTTCCTGTATTTGTGTGGATACGATGCTAAAACCCCTATTCTGTTCATTCTACCTACCTTCAAAATTATTTTAAAGTTATATATATCATTAATATAGAGAAAGAAAATATATTAAAACTCATTCATTTTTTTCTGAATCAGGTGGTTTGTAACATAAGCCTGAATTTAGAGGGAGGCAATCATTCTTAACAGTACAAGGATTGATTCACATGCTATAGAACATCTTATTATCAATAAACTTAATGCAGTTTCTTGGTATGAAACTAAAATGTGTTTTCAAATTCAATAGCCTCCTAAGTAAGTAGGAGAAAAGTTTATCTTCTTAATCAGTCCAGAAGCTATGCCTCATTTATATCTAACAGAAGACCAAAGAATTTTCCTACCTTGAAACAAAAATCTTTCAATGTACTATTTTTTTTTCAATTCTGCTGCTAGTTGCAATAGCTTTTTCTCTAAAATTATTATTTTATTTTTTAAAAAACTGGAATTTCAAATATGAGTGTTTCAAAAATGCCTATTTCAGAAACGAAATTTGTGAAAAGGGGTTGTTTCAAGCTGCAACAGCTTCAAATGATTAGCCTTTTGAGACAGCAGGTGTTAGATTCAGCAAGGTCCTAATGCCAGGAACACATTTACATTCAAATTAAACTGAACATAATTGGAAGTTATTTCTTCAAAGTAGCAACCCCTTTGTGTAAGAAAATAATTGCAACTCCCACTTAGGCAAAATGTGAATTAAATTTTACACTTAAAACATCCATCTTGGCCATGCTAATAAGAATGCCCAAAAATGGTTCAACACTTTTTCTCTTGGGTGCTATGTATTTATCCTTCAGATAATGTTTCTATCATTTACTTTGAATTTTAATGTAAAAAATCATAAGTGAATGCCCACATGCAAAACAAACAGTGACTAAAATTATAATCTTCATTATTATTACCAAAGTCATTTGGAAATTTTCAAAGAAAGGAGATATAAACTGCTATGGCCAGATAAAAACTCCTTTTCCCAGCCCACCTCATTAGTATATCCCCATTATAGGCCACTCCTGTACCACCCTCTCACCAGTCTATCAATTATCATAGCTATCAATTGTCATTTCCACTGTTCAGGTAAATTGTCCTTAACATTAAAGTATTAAATCTGGGTGGTTTTTAATGCATCTAACCTGATCTTTTAGGATAATAGGAAGATAATAAAGGAAAGATAAAATATTTTCTTTCAAATTCGTTGTCTATACTCTATTTCTTTTCATTTGCTGCATTACTGTCTTTTTAGTTGACTTCGTATTAATATTCAGTTGGATTATTTTCATAGTTTTCTTAGTTTTGAAGGCATTATTTGATAAAAATTTAAACCCAAAGATCATTAACTATGTTAAACACTGACATTAAGTTCATACTATAGCATCTATTTTAATATACCATACTGCCTTTAACCAAGATTCTAAATGTTTGCACTTTCTACTTTTTTTTTTGTGCTCTCCATTTGCACATTTGTGCAAATTTGCACGGTTGTGTTCTTCAAATGCACACTCCATTTGCTTTGCTATGATTTCTTCACCTTATTTTCTTTTTTTGTGGAGAGGGGATAAGTAGTGGGGTGAGAGCAATATAACTTCCTTAGTTCAGATTTTCATAATTTCTTGCCAAGTCTCCTACATTAAGTACTAGAAGCCTACATCCAACTATGTGTCATGGTA
This sequence comes from Crocidura indochinensis, assembly GCA_004027635.1. Classification (NCBI taxonomy): domain Eukaryota; kingdom Metazoa; phylum Chordata; class Mammalia; order Eulipotyphla; family Soricidae; genus Crocidura; species Crocidura indochinensis. The sequence goes on along the minus strand of PVKC010002179.1, from coordinate 2,911 downwards.
GGCAAACTAACGACTTTAAAGATGTTCATAAACTGTAAGCTGAGTGTAGTAGGGTTGATGTCGAGAATGTAGTTGACTGGGATTCTTCCCCAACATGCCATATAGTACTTCAAACCATGTCAGGAGTGATCCCTGACAGCAAAGCTTGGCGTAAACACAGAACATTTAGCTATGGTCCCAAAACAAAAATCAAAAAAAATGATGTGAACAAACTATTCTCTGTAACCTATGGATCTTTCTTTGCATGAAAAAAAGTGATTTTTTTCATACTTGATATAGTCAAAGAGTTTAGAATAAGAGATTATCCCGCAATTTATAGCAATATCTAATAAAAACACTTGGGACTAGGGAAATACTATAGCATGTAAGGCACTTGCCTTGCCCATGATCAACACAGTTAATTATCCCTGACACATGTGGTCTCCAAACATCTCCAGGAGTAACTCCTAAGCACAGACCAAGAAGTAACCCTTGGACATTCCAAGTATGTTCTAAAATATACAGAAGCACATTTTTGGACTTAAGTCAGACACAGGTGTGGTAACAGAAGGATCAGGGTAATGAAAAATAATTGTGAAGATGAAGAAGGACCCATCGTCAGTAATTCAGCTCTTTTTTAAAAACTGAAAAAGTCCAAAACAAGAAAGGAAGCAAAAAGTTGAACTGTTGATTTTAGTCCAGTGAGACTGTTTATCATCTGATCTGAAGAATTGTTAATGTATCTAAAGGGTGTTAACATTAATACACTTTAAGGAGCGTTGATGCACCCACATTCGCTGCCCACATCAGCCCTGCCCTGTAACAATCCTGGCAGTTAAAGGGGGAGCCAAGAACAAGAGCTTGGGGACAGGTACTCAGGCTCAGGTCTCCTGACCAGATCAGAATAACCATAAACAGCATCAGCAAAATGCAAATTGGTCCTCCATATCTCTCTCTCTCTCTCTCTCTCCTCTTTCTCTCTTGTTCTCTCTCTCAAAGAAGGATAAAATGTTAAATTCTAATTTATAAGCCATTATATTGCTAGACATTGATTAGAGCAGTATAGTAAACTGACACTTGTTCCTCCAAGTAATTTTTCACCTATCAAGAAATCTTTTTTATTACTATTAAGTCACCTGGTGATACAGAGTTAAAAGGTTGAGTTTCAATCATAGAGTGATCCAATACCTACTCTTTCACAATTGTTTATTTCCTACCACAAATATCACCAGTTGCCATTCTGTCCCCCACCTCAACCCCATCCCAACCCCAACCTGCCCTATAGCAGACACTTCCTTCGGTTTCTCCCCCTTTGTCTTATCACTTCACTTCCTTTCCTTTTTTCTTTTTTTTTCTTTTTTTTTTTTTTTTTGGTCACATTCAGTAGTGCTCAGGGTTATTCCTGGCTCTGTGCTAAGAAATCGCTCCTGGCAGGCTCAGGGGACCAAATAGGATGCCTAGATTTGAACCACCATCTGTCCTGAATTGGTTGTTTGCAAGGCAAACACCCTTCCTCTGTGCTATCTCTCCAGCCCCCACTTCACTCCCTTTCAATAGGAAACATTATTCCATAAATCGTTTGAAAATGAAGACATACAAATATAAATATATATACACACATTAGTTTTCTATGCAATGTAAACAATTACCACTAATTTTGCTACTAAAAGCAACACACATTTTGTTTTATCACAATTTCCATTTATCAGTCACTATTCAATCCTGTTTGAATTTGTTTGCCGATTGTAAGAAACAAACTAAACAAATTTACATTATTATTTGAAGATTGTATGTAGGCCATTTTGGTTTTCTCCTCTATGCTTTGAATAATATTGTATTTCTGTTTTTGGTTTGTTTACAAAGAAAATATATTTCTGTTCTAGTTTTAATTCATAATGAACTTTCTTAAACCTAGTGTTTTTACAAACCATTTCCACACGAGTGACTTAAATTACCAATAATTTATTGACAATGGTTGTAGAGTGCCTTTTTGGTGTCTTTTCAACTCTAAATTATATTGGGTGGATATGCATCATGCAGGGGCTTGAATGGAATAGAGTATACATAATGTATCTCAAATATTCATTTCAGTGGCACTACCGAAAAGTTGTTTTCCAATAAATCACTGAGACTACTAATCTGAATTAGCTTTTGTGGTGGTGTTTTATAGGAATCAAATTTATTTGTTTTCTCTTTTCATATGACAAGTCCTTATTTGTTGAAGCTTCTTTCCTCTCTCCTTTAATGCACCTAGATTCTTTGTCATAAAATAACTGTCCATACATCCGATGAAAAACTTCTGGGTTCTCTTGATTCTATCTCATTTTTTTTGTAAGTCAAATTTCATTTTAGTACGATACTATTTTGATTACTATAGTCTATAATATAGTGTAAGATCACAGAATACAATGTCCCTTATGTTCCTTTTTTTCTTTTTTTGCAGAACTGCTTTAGCTAAAACGATAATCCTTGGGTTTTGTACAAATTTTATTAGTATTTTTTCTATGTCTTTGAGTATTTTTATTGAGATTGCAATGAATCAGTATACTTCTTTGGGTAGACTATAATTTTATTTTTATTTGTGTGTGTGTGTGTGTGTGTGTGTTTGTGGTTTTTGGGTCACACCCGGCAGTGCTCAGGGGTTACTCTTGGCTCCATGCTCAGAAATTGCTCCTGGCAGGCACGGTGGATCATATGGGGCACCAGGATTCGAACCGATGACCTTTTGCATGAAAGGCAAACGCCTTATCTCCATGCTATCTCCTGGGCCCCTGGGTAGACTATAATTTTAATAACGTAAACTATTTATGGAGATCATTAATCAAAAAATTACCTTGCATTGCATGTGTGAGTCCCTACGTTTGATTCCCAGCACTGGGGGAGAAAACATTCCAGTAATGAATATGGAATACTTTTATTTACTTATATTTTT
>PVKC010002178.1:0-45284 GCA_004027635.1 Crocidura indochinensis | reverse complement strand
AAAAAAAAAAAAAAAAAAAAAAAAAAAAAAAAAAAAAAAAAAAAAAAAAAAAAAAAAAAAAAAAAAAAAAAAAAAAAAAAAAGAGAAATTAAATTGGATAATATATACAATGATAATAAACCATGGCTAAATGGTATTAATCTTTAGAAACATATTTGCTGTATCACTAGAAGACAATCTAAATAAGTCATCCTATTAGCAAAGTAAATGAAAATATATTCATCATCTATGTATCTCAATAGATAAAAAGATAACATTTGAAAAACGTGTTCACCTATGTATGACCAAAAATTAAAAGAAATTGCAGAAAACTAGAAATATAAAAAATCAAGTTAATAAAGACAGCTATCAAAATAGTATAGCTATAGGGGTTGGAGCAGTGGCACAGGGCATAAGGCGTTCCCGTGCTCGTGCTAGCTGCTGGATATTCTTATCAAAATACTTGGATAAGGAAAAGGAAAAAATCTAGCAATAATGAACATATGCATAGTCTATAATTAGATATTGCACTCTGAGGAAATATTGAATATTAAACTATTGCATAAGGTGGGGATATGGGTCATTGGTAGAGAATTAACATTTATGTAGTCATGGTTCGAATCTCTAGGATCACAAAAATCAAACAAAACTATCATACCAAACCAAGAGATGTACGAGAATATTTAGAAAGCATTGCTACACTAACAAAAATTTATAATCTTAGTTTTATCGTAATGAATGAATGAAATAAAGAAATTGTAGTAAATACAGCAGAATATTAGAAAATCAGGAAATGAACCACATGGACTAACCTTAAAAATGGATTATTGAATCGCAAAGCAAATTGTATAAGATTATGTGCAGCATACTAAATACATAAAAAGCTATACTGAACTGTGACATGTTTATTGTTTTTTTGGCTTTTTTCATAGTCTCCAAAGCCTACTAATAATCTAAATCTACACCATTGTTTATCTCAAGTTCCCGCAAGCCTAGTGAGCACCACAAACTTTGTTTTTATGTAGCTCATACATGCGCTATAGAAAAAATACCAAATAAATAAATTATAAGGACTAGAAGCTGGCTTTTGTCCTCATGGTTTAGCCATGATCATTCTATTTAATTTTTTCTGTGAGCAAAGTTAGTATCTTGTCTATTAAACTGATAATGATTCTCATAGTCCTTTATTATTCCAGTAATCTCCCCAAGCCTAACAGTATTATCTTTAAAATACACCTCTTTAACATACTTACAATGTTTACAAGGAAAGTACTTGAGCTTTCAAGTAATATGGATTTTATTAATGGCCATTCTCTGTACACAATGTGTAATCACAAGAAATAATGCTATCACATAACAGTCATTGTAAAAGCTATTGCGTTTGCAGTTTTGACAGTATAACAATACATTGTAATGAAATAAAATACAGTTAGCATAATATTATATAATATATCATACTAATTAAATTATAATGTACACAATTATATGATACATAATTATATATACACTATATATATTTATGTAATACTTATATGTTGCATATATATGTCACATGCATGCATACTTATATGTATTACATATATAGTACATAACAATACATGTAATATCATGCTTATACCACAACATACATAATTATGAATATGTTGTAATTTATATCATATCACATTATGTTATATTCTATGCCAATATAAAAAAGATATACCATTGCAATTTTTTTTTTGGTTTTTGGGCCACACCAGTGGCCAAAATCGCTCCTGGCTCAAGGGACCATATTGTATGCCTGAGATTGAACCCAGATCCGTCTTGGGTCAACCTTGTGCAAGGCAAATGCCCTACTACTGTTCTAGCACTTGGCCCCTGCAATATTTTCTGTCCCACAGTAATAAAAACTTTCCATTGAGGCAACGGGAGCACTTAGTTAACTATATAAAGCAAAGCACAGCGTACATTTCTATTACAAGTAGTGGCTATAAAAGTTTTCTGATTGTGGTTGTAATTGAAGTGGGAGAAGCCTTGGAAGGAGCATATTCCAGATAAAGGAAGGATGGTACACAGAGGTACATTGGTATGTTTGAAATACATAGTAAACTGCAATCAATGGGGATATCCTGTCCAAGAGCTTTGAAAATTGGAGAATCTACTATGTTGATATATAATTTGGAATTTTTAATATTTAAAATTTAAACCATTGAAAACAGAAACTGAGACTAAACTATGCATCTTTTGGGGGGGGGGTGTCACACCCGGCAGTGCTCAGGGGTTACTCCTGGCTCCATGCTCAGAAATTGCTCCTGGCAGGCACAGGAGACCATATGGGGCACCGGGATTCGAACCGATGACCTTTTGCATGAAAGGCAAATGCCTTACCTCCATGCTATCTCCCGGGCTCCTAAACTATGCATCTTAGTAGCACTAAATATTGAGTCCATTGACTTATACTATATTGCATTTTCTTTAGATTCCAATTTTATAATCCATATTTCCTTTGTAAACTAAGTAAAGTAACCTTGCTACATTTGGGGGAATTATGACCTCACCAGTGTAAGTTATTCGTTTACTGTATCTCACACAGTTAAAATCCATAGTTCGTTGATAACATAATTTAACCCCCTTAATTTCTCCTTTGCAACAAGCATACTATTCTACCTGTTAAGTCAAGCACCTTACCATTTGGTTTGCTTTATTTGGGTGAGCTATAAAATGAATGCCTATTGTACTGTATTCATTACCATTTTGTCATCATTTCATTGCCAATTTTCTAGGTGCCCTGTATTGTGCTTTTACCTGTGTTTAAGATTTTGTGTGATTTCCAGAATTTGCTTTGCAATTAAAGATTGGTTAATCTGGGGCCAGAGAGATAGTACAGTGGTAGAGCACTTGACTTGCATGCAGCCTATCCAGAACAGACAGTAGTTCAAAACCTGGCATCCCATATAATTCCCTTCAGAGTGATCTGAGTGCAGATCCAATGGTAATTCCTGAGTGCCTCTAGGTGTGACCCAAAGAAACAAAAATAAAATAAAATTCATTAGTCTGTCTTTTTTTTTCCTTAACAAAGTCCTGCAGTCTCAATATAGAAATACTATATGCTCAGCATATATATTATGCTGCAGTATTTCAGTGTCTAAGTAAATGTATTGGAAGAGGGTTGCTATAAAATGAATTCATCTGTGGCTAATTGTATTATAGAACTTACTATTTCCTCTTTTTCTTGATATATCTTTGCTCAGAGAGAGTGAGAGTGTTTAGGTATAATGGAAATATCATAAAATTTTTAGACTGGGACTGGAGAGATAGCAAAGTGGTAGGGTGTTTGCCTTGCATGTGACTAATCCAAGATGGACCCTGGTTTGATTTCTGGTATCCCAAAAGATGCCCCAAGCCTGCCAGGAGTGGCCCAAAAAGAAAAATATTTTTAGACTTTGAAAATTTAGGTTTTATTTTTCACTGTGTCTGAGTTGTTTGAATTTTTTGAACTTGTAAGAAGATGAATTGATGCCCAATACAGAGAACAAAAAATAAATTGAAAAGAAAAAGTTTAACATTAAAAATTCTATGTACTAAGAGAATACTACCCAGCTACAAGAAAGAGGAAATCTTGTTATTTTCTGCAAGTTTGATGGAGCTACAATGGTCATGTTAATTGTAGTATGTCCAAGGTGAAGGTCTATATATGCAGTATATAAAGGAAGAAAGTCAGGGCCAAGTAATGATTAAAGACGCTTGGAACCTGCATGATAGCACAGTGGTAGGGCATTTGCCTTGCACAAGGCTGATCATAGTTAGAGCCCCCAATGGCCCATATGGTCAACCAAGACAGGAGCGATTTTTGAGCACATAGCCAAGAGTAACCCCTGAGCATCACCAGGTGTGACCCCCCAAAAAGTTAAAGACACTTATACTTGACTCCATAACTGGGATTATCCAATGGTGGAGGGAGGAAAGTGAGTGGGGAAGGTAGAGGTTGGGCAAAAGATACATAAGGTCAGTGGTAGAGGTTATTGGTACTTTGATTATGGTGAATGTATAGGAATTATGTACATAGAAAGCACAAATATTTAAACACTCGAAACCGTGCTATCTCAACTACAATATGAAAAAAAAGAGGGTGAATTTTAACATGATCTGAAATAATAGAGATTGGCTAAGCTGAACCTCAGGTCTTGCAACAGAGTTCTAGAGTCATTGCTAGGTTAGGATTGCACTTTGTCCACCAGAATCTGGAAGTCCTAAGAGCTGAAGGAATGCTTCCCTGTAAGGATGCAGTTCTTTTTGTTTGTTTGTTTATTTGAGTGTTTGTTTGGAGACCATATCTTGCTTCTCTTAGGGGTTATTCCTGGGTCTGCTCTCAGAAATCAGACCTGGTAAGCTCGGGGGACCATGTGAGATGCCAGGAAAGAACCTGGGTTGGCTTCAAGTAAAGCAAACTCCCTACCCACTGTGCTATCTCTCAGACCTGAATGCAGCATTTCTTTTTTCTATTTTTTTTTTATTTTTGGGCCACACCCAGTGACGTTCAGGGGTTACTCCTGGCTATGGGCTCAGAAGTCACCCCTGGCCTGGGGGACCATATGGGGCACGGGGGATCGAACCGCGGTCCGTCCAAGGCTAGCGCAGTAAGGCAAGCACCTTACCTTCAGCGCCACCGCCCGGCCCCAGCATTTCTGATGACTGTGCTCCACAGAGTCTAATCTGGAGAAGGCAAAGTTCTTGTGGGTGCTGAGCATTGACAGGCACAGAGAGAATGGGAGTTTCTGGAGTTTGCCTTATAATTGTGAGGTCCAAGATCTATGGTATCTACTTGGGAGATTCATACCAAAGTTGTCATGATTGGGCCAGACTCTTAAGGACACTCACAGGAACATGTTCATATCCTCTTTAATTAGCAAGATGCTGTCTACCATGCTGTACAAATAAAGAGGAAATCAGCTTAGTAGTACACAGGAAGGTTGAAGGAAGCCTTTCTATAGCGACCTCTACTGGCAGAATATTGTGCTTGCTACAAAGGAGAAATCAAAAGGTTTCAATTCCATTATGACAGACCTAGGGATTTGAGCTGAGACACCAGTAAATTGATAATTTTCACAGATGAGGTCATATCCCTAAAGGTGTCATTATATTTATTTTATAATAAAGCTGGATTATATTTATTTTAAAAAGCACTATGTGAACTCTTAAGCATAATGTGAGAACACAGTGTTGCCACAGTTATGATTTACTGTAATTAAACAAGGTGCTGACATACATTTTCAGTAAAGGAGTTGGACTGGACAGATTGTTCAACAGAAAATCTGCCATTCTTGTTTATAGAGGAATTTTCCAGGACATTTGAGCAATGCTGTATTTAGATTTTTCCAGCTCTCCTAAGTTAAAATAGTCTGCATGTTTTAGTGATAATACAGTGAGTAGAGCACTTTGCATGCTGCAGTTCCTGATCTGGAGCCAAATATGGTCTTCCCAGAGTACATCCCTGAGTGCAGAGCCATGAGTAAGGTCTGAGAACCACTGGGTATAGCCAAACACACAATTTCATGTTGGTAGTCATTAGTCAGTATTAAAATTATATTTATTGAAACATGCTATACTCCTGGTATTGAAATGTGTTTACTTCTGCTAGTTATGTTATTAGTTCTATGTTTAAAATCAGTAATTGAGTTAAAGGAATTTTCTAGGGTTATACAGATAGAAGAGTTAAAATCAGCATCAAACTCAAATCTTTCTTTTCTTAAGGGTATTCAACTAAAAACCAAAGCACCGTTTATTCTAAGGCCTAGAAACTTTTAAAATGCTGTGGTTGGTAAGATGCATATTTACTTCATACTTTTAATACCTAAGTGTTGTTTATTGTGCTGGTAGGTATCTCGGTCTTTTTAAGATGACTGTTTCCTTTGTTCCATAGTAAATCAGGAATTTGGCCCTGGAAATAGCAAACAGATGGATACATTTAGACTTGTCTAGCTCTAAGCATCGTGTAATAATTTATTGACAGAATACAGAATAACTGGAGACACATTAGAAAAAAAATAGTTTTCTTCTATATTGGTAGATTTCCGAAATCCATTTTACTAAGATGCTAAGAACTATTAAACATAGTTAATCGTAGGAATTAATAGTTCTTCTCTGAAAATATTACGTGTTCATTGACAGTGGAATGGATAAATCAAGTATAATATATTTAAATAACAAAATACTTCAAAAATAAAAATTAGTCAAGGAATTTTATAAATAAGAGCATAGAGCACCCTCACAAACATAATTTGTTTGGGCCATAGCCAACTGTGCTGAGGGATTACTCCTGGCAGTACTCAGAGGACAATATTTGATGCTTCATCTTTATTTTTGCTAGTGTGTATATATATATATATATATATGTGTGTGTGTGTGTGTGTGTGTATGCACACACATATCACACCTTCATCTTTTACTATCCACTCATCTGTCATTGGACATTTAGTTTGATTACATATCTTAACTATTATGCTAAGTACTGCCATAAAGAATTGTATACATATGTCCTACTGAATGAATGTTTTTTGTGTCTGGGGTAGATGACATGAAGTGGAATTTTTGGATCTAATGGTAGCCCTATTCTTACCTTCCAAGAAATCTTCATCCTGCTTCTCATAGGAGTTGAAGCAGGAAGCATCCCCTTTTTCACCATGAATGGTCCCAGTTTTTTTAAATTTGTGTCATTTTCATTGGTGTGAGTTGATTTATCATTGTTGTCTTGTTTTGTATTTCCCAAACAAGTGATGAGCACTTTTACATGTGCCTATAGACTGTCTTCTTTTGAAAAGTGTTTATTTTCTCTCTTTAATAGGATTTTGGATTCATTTTTATTGAACTTTTTGATATATATCTTGAATATAAACCTTCTATTTCATATGTTAAAGGCAAATATTCTCTCCATTCAATGTCTTTTAACTTTTGCTTATGTTTCTTTAGTCATATAGAAACTTCTTTAATTTGTAGGAGTTCATCTGTTTATTTTTCTTTCTGTTGCCTTTGTCAATGGAATCATAATGGAAACATTTTCTGTCCAAAGTTTGGAGTATTTTGCCTATATTTTCTACCAAGTGATTTTTGTTTGTTTCTTGGCCTTATCTGAGTATTTCCAGGGTCTATTCCTGAAAGTTCTTAGGGGATCACATTGAGCCTGGCAGTCATACTCAGATTAGCTGCATCGAATGCAAGTGCCCTGCCTGCTCTACTATCTTTCTGGTCCCTTTGCAAAATATTTTATAGGTTCTGGTTTGACCCGCTTTGAATTGGCTTTAGTGATAAATGAAATAAAGATGCAGATTCATAAATTTACATTTTGGTTTTCTGTTTTCTCAATGCCATTTTATGTGTTTATTTGTTTTGGGGTCACACCCAGATGTACTCTAGGCTCTGTGGTCAGGAATCATTCCTGGTACCCTTCAGGGACAGATGGAGTTCCAGGGATTGAACTTAGATCAGCTACATTCAAGACAAGTTCTTTACCTGTTGTATTATCTTATCTCCCCTGCCCCCAAATCATTTGTTGAAGAAACAGTAGTTGATGTACCTATCCTCTTTGTTAAAAATTAGTTGATCAGAGATATGGGAATTTGTCTTTTTTTTTAATTTTTTTTTTTTGGTTTTTTGGGTCACACCCGGCAGTGCTCAGGGGTTACTCCTGGCTCCATGCTCAGAAATTGCTCCTGGCAGGCACGGGGGACCATATGGGTCACCGGGATTCGAACCTATGACCTTTTGCATGAAAGGCAAACGCCTTACCTCCATGCTATCTCCCGGGCCCCGGAAATTTGTCTTTTTACACTAAATTCTAACTCACATATCAGAATCTATCCTTATTCTAGTATTATGCTGCTTTGATTACTATAAATCTACAGTATAGTTTAAAGTTAGTAGTGAGTTACATTCCCAGTTTTTATTTCTCAGTATAATTGTAGCTATTCAGAGTGCTTCATATTGCCATATCAATTTTATTATTAATAATCTTAAATATTTGATTTTTTTCAGTATTTGAATTGGGATTTCATTGAATCAATATAATAGTTTAAAATCAATGAGTTTGAGTGACAATAGGGCACTTAGCTTATAAGTGGCTGACCTAGGTTTGATCCTTGGCACACCAAATGGGATCCTGAGTCTATCAGGAATGATATCTGAGAGCAGATTCAGGAGTAAGCCCTAATACTATAATTTGTGACCCAAATATCAACAAAAAAAATCAGAGCAATTTCAGCCCAATTTATATAATACTTCTAAGCAAAAATTGAACAATGAAACTGATTTTGCTATTCGTGATAGGACAGTGTATGTGCTGGTGGATGATGATAAGCAGGATTGATTATGAATCTCAATGCTCTGAAGAAATGACTGTGAAATGGTGGAGCACAACATTAGAAGTATAGACACCATGAGTCAGAGTTGGATGTTTGAGAGGAGCAATTCAAAGGTGTATGAAATGGAAGGGGGTTGCTACTAGAACAAGATCACCGAAAGTGACGATTCTGTTATTTAACCCATCCCCAAGTAGCTCTCAGCAGAATCCTCACTTTCAGTGATCTTGTCCTACTAGCAACCCCCCTTCCATTCCATACGCCTTTGAATTTTATATATATATATATATATATATATATGATCTCCATATGCATGTATATATATATATATATATACATGCATATGGAGATCAACCAAACTGAGAGACATTTGTTCATGAATTTCCTCTGCTTAAACTCCCAAGATTGTGCATCCTTTAATATTGTCATAAAAATTGACTTACTCTCCCAGACTGTGCCTGAATTCAACCAATTTGATGCATGTTCTATTTAGTTTTAGCCCACAAAAATTGATACGCAATAAACTTTTGCTGAATTTAATATTTCTGGAGGCATCATTATTAGAAATGGGCACATTGAGCCAAATGAGTGGTGTTTAACCACAATGTCCCAATACTATGTACCGATATTGCTGAAAAATGAATCCATCTATTCTGAAAGCAGATTGGTCTCTAGAGAAATGACAGCCTGAATTTGCATTTTGCATACAACAACATAGTTTAGAAAAAAAGTTTCCACGCATTTGTGCTTGAGAGGCAAAATTATGGTTTTTAAAGTAGTTACTTAATGATTGTAAGTCTGTTCAGTCTGGTTATAATCTTACTTCTCTATAGATAAACCTGCAACATCAAATGAGATGCACGAATTCCAGACAGATGCCTCCAGTGTCTGGAATCAAGACAAATTATATCACTTGGCTGTCACAAAGGATGCCTTTTCTGATGTTATGGAGCAATTTGTTTAATGACACAATTGCTGGGCTGTAGAACAGATGACTGTCTTCTTTGTTGCTCAGAATTTCTGGGGCACTGCAGAGTGCCACGCAATTGCCACATGATTGGTGGTGTCTGTTTAACTGCAGCTTTGGGTGCTCAGGAGGGAAGCAGCCTATGGCTCTGTTCCACAGGGGCCAGCTGGTCCTACTTCTTTTAGGGTAGCTGTTTTCAAGGGGCAGTGCTATAATTATGATTATTTGAAGCTGTAAGATTCCATGTGCTCTTTAGAAGCCACAGGGTTTGGGAGGAACCTTTAAAACCTTACCATGTATATATGACATGATATACTGTGGATGGGGTCCCATAAACAGAGGGTAGGCAGTCCTCACCTTCCGAGATGGTTTCCAGGATTGCTCAAGAAAGAGACAGATATTGAGGAGCTAATGAAAAGATTAAGCAAAGAGAGACAAATAACTTGACATAGCTAAGAATGTGGCTGCATTTATAGAAGGCAGCTTGATTTCCTGCAGTAGATAAAGTTTCCTGATCAAGATGTGCCAGCATGCTGGGCTAGGAAAAACTTTTAATAGTCTAATATGCAGGAAAAAGGGCAAATCTTTTTCTAAATTGCTTAATTTCTGGATTCGGTAGGGAGAACAGCTGGATTTCTGATTGGAGCACACAGTATGCCAGAGAATCAGCTGGATTGTTCACTTCAAATGCCATTCCTGGTGTTCTACTCCCAGAAATTCAGATTAAATTATTGCAGCATCCCCTTGAAGTTGGAGTTGAACAAGATATTCTAGCTGATTTCAGTACAAATGCTCTATAATTCCTTTGACAGCCATTGAAGTTAACTCTGAAAAGGTTATTTATTCATTTTTTGAGTAAAGTAAGCAGCCCTTCCAAGAAATAGAGACTTCATCAGGAAAACATAATGGAAAAACAGTTATGAGAGCTTTACTTTAAAGTCATGGGTTGGAATTGCTTCTCAGATATTATGCAAATTTTAATTAGAATGCATTTTGCATAATCAGCTCTCCTCTTTGTTTTGGATTTCTGACTGCTTACAAATCCTCTATTTAAGACAGGAAAGATAGAATTGTCCTTCACTCTAACTTTTACCTGAGGACATATTCACTGTGAAGATATTTCCGCTGCTCAGAGAGTACCGAGGATGGAGAATTCATAAATTCAGGCTTCGCTTCAGTGACTGGAAGGTGTTCAAGCCATTTTAAAATATGGCTCTCTTAAACGTGTTTTGAGAGCTAAATGGAAACTGTCTAGTTCGTAGAATTGAAGCTTTTCCTAATATTTCCACGTGATGGCGCTCATTCACTATCGTTGGAATCTATTCTGCAGTGAGCTGCTCTGGACGGTTTGTACAACACAGAGAGAATCTGGGGAAACCCTGTCAGCAAAATGGAACAGCCTTCCTTGAATTATTCTCAAAACATTAGGAATGACAATATACTCGGATCTTTTCCCACTTGTTCTAGTCTTGTTTAACTGCTGAAGGTCACAATATATTGTTCCAGCAACAGAGTTAGAATCAATTGGCTAAATACAGGAAGCCAAGGTAAATAACTTCACACAGAGGGAAAAGGGAAAAGACAAAAAGGAAAAACAACGAAGGGAGCACTGAAAGTGAAAAACACGAATTGCTAATAAACATACGTTGGGATATTTGAGGAGAGAAGGGAAGCATTGGACAATGATGAATGTGTGTTAGGAACAATTTTGAACTCCAATCTTTCTTTCCAACCAAGGTCAATGCTCAAGGTCAAATTGGAGAGTGCTGGGGAAAAAAGTGATATTTATAACAAATCATAACATTCTGGTCTAAGTTCTAGAATTTGATTAAAGAGCTCAGGGCGGAGGGACTAATGATTATTTTCCTATTTCTTCCTCACAATCAATTCATTAACATGCAAGCTACTGTAAAGGACTAAGGAGGATTCTGCAGCTTTGGGAAATCCCAACTTTCAGAACTGGAGGGCAGTCTTTTTGTACTTGGGTAAACTTGATACCTGACTCTGGACCAGCTCATGATCCTTATTACCAGCTCTTCTCAGCTATACTAAATCCTTTCACCTCCACCTGCTCCACCTTGCAGCTCCTGGGAATAAGCTGCAGAGTCTCTCACGCACATCCTGGAGTGGCACTTGACAAGGATTTTCCATCCACAACTCTGCATAAAGCAAATACTAAAAGGAAAGGAAAAGTCCACACCAACAGTGCAGGTTTTTTTCTGAGAGAGAAATGATTTTTAACCAAGGGATATTTTTAAGAGTGTTAGGATTGACTACACTGTGTCCCCCAAAATAAGACAGTGTCATATTATTTTTTGCTCACAAAAATGTGCTAGGGCTTATTTTCAGGAGATGTTTTATTTTTCCATAAAGGAGAACATTTACACATTTACTATTAAAAATAAAGAAAATTCATTACCTGTATAGGGTTCGGTAGTATGGTAGATGTCAACACAAACCAAACAAACTGTGAATCCTACAGACACCAGTCTGGGTGGCCCTAACAACCAGTTTATAGTAAATTAATTTTCATTTTGAGACAGAATCTGAGGGGAGGTCTTATTTCCGGGGAATGTCTTATATTTCACCCAGAAGGAAACCTGTAAGTAGGTCTTATATTCGGAGGATGTCTTATTTTGGGGGAAACACGGTAGGATACATTTTGAATTCAAATCTTAATTACCCTTTTTGCCTAAAACATTCTCCCTCTGCTTCAGTCACCCAGATCTATATTAATTTTTGCTTTTATTCAACACTTGCTCATGGGAGGAAAGGGAATGTTACATATCTAGGAGTCATGTGTCTATGCTTTAAGTGATAGTATCCTACCTAACTAAAACTTAAGATATTCACAATAAAGGCAACTGAAGCCTACAGGAGTGTAATAATTTTCTCATTTTGAGGTTGCTAAGTGGCCTGACTAGAATTCCAGTCTCCCAGTGAAAATCTTTTTATTTTGCTATCAATATATACTTAACATACTTTAAAGCAGTGTTAAAGGTTGGGAAATATATGGTTTTAGTTTTTTAGAGCATGACTGAGAGATATTTCTACAGTGCCTAGAAATGTAAATTGTGTTTCCCACCATTAGTGAGTTTGCACTTATTTTGGACTTATAATTGAAATAAGACTATAAGTCAGATGTCATTATCAAATTGGTATACACTGTTTTATAGGAAGGAGAAAAGTTATCAGCCTCAGAGAGACTACTGAGTTTGTGTGCTGGTGAGTAAGGCCACCACTTGCTTTATTTTCAATTTGCTGAGTGATTAACACGTATTAGAAGAGTAAATAGAGTTATATTTTAAAATGTGGCAGATGTTTGAAAATCTCATACCATCTGCAAAACAGATTTAAAATGCTGCTGCCCTGTATCTTTGTGCCCTCTTTCTTTTTTATTTATAGAGGTTTCAGCATCATTTTTTAAACACTAGGAAATAGAAGAGTGAAGGAAAACCTTGATATCCAACACATAAGAATTGAAACTTAGGAACTGAAGAATAAGTACCTCCACTGACACTTATTAGACCCTGGTACCCCAATAGTTGTTAACATCCACAATCATTACTAAAAAAACTATTCCTTAAACTCTAGAATTGAATTGATGGCCCACTTTCCAAGAGTTACAGAGATACTCCCCCTCAAGAGAGAGAGAGAGAGAAAGAGAGAGAGAGAGAGAGAATGTTGTGAGTTATCATTATAATGTTATGGGAGACAAAAGTCTCCTTCTGACATTTCTTTAAGCATAACTTGGTTCCTTCCAATTTCATACACAAGGTAGGATTTCATCTTGTCTAATAGCTCAGCAATTTAATATTCTCTCATGCATATGTTCTATTATAAATCTATTCACTCATATAGTTTTGTTTGTTTAATTATGGGCCACATCAGTGATGCTCAGGGCTTACTCCTGACCTTGTGCTCAGGGATAACTCCTGGTGAGTTTTGGGAGACCATCTGGGATGATAGGGATCTAGCCTGGGTAAACTGTGTGCAAAGCAGGCAGCCTACTCACTGTACTATTTAACCTACCCCTATAACTCATATTGGGTTGTATATCTTCTTTGGACAAGTCTATTCAGCCACTATCCCCGTTTTTATGATAATTTTGGCTTACTTTAGTGGAGCTATAGACTACTCTGACTCTGTGCTTAGGAGTCATTTCCAAAGGCTCTTGGGTGACCTCATGATTCAAGGTGTCAAATCCATGCTTTCCACATGTATGTGCTCAACCCATTGAACTATCTCTCCAGCAGGGAGAAAATGTTTACTCAGACAAGTGATACAAAGACAAGCAATGAATGTTTCTTTTTCTTTTCTCTTTGGGTTTTTGGACCAAGCTCTGAGTAAGTAGTACTCAGGGCTTACTCCTATCTGTGTTTCGGGATCAGTTCTGACAGGGCTCATGTAGGAAATCGAACCCTGGTCAACTCTGTGAAAGGAAAACCTCATACCCATTTTAGTATCAAGCCAGCCTTAAAAGTTTCTTGTAGGTGCAATTATTTGGAGAAAGTAGCATCATCTCCTATTCAAAAGCTTTTATAGTCCAGATGCATATTAGTACACCTGGAGCTTTTGAATCCTACTAATGTCAGAGTCACATTCCAGACTAATGAGCTCAGTTCATTATCATTTGTTTCCACAGAGTTTCTCCAAGTGGGCCACGCATCATCAGCATCACTAACACCTGGGATCTTATTGGACTCCCAGCTACCCTGACCTTCACAATGGGAGATTTGGGAGTTAGGCCTAGAAATCTGTTTTAATACAAAGACTGTATGAGTGAAAATTTTTGCAATTTGCTAACTTCTAGCACTGTGACTCCCCCATTGTTTATTAGGGACTGGAGGGAAAACATAGCCAAAAAAATTTTTTTCTGCTACTTCACTATAATATAATATAGCATTTTAGGTATAGGGAATCTCATCATTTTACTTGAAGTCATTATCTAGTAAGAAAGTGATCATTTTAAAGAAGGAGACTATGATTATAATAAATTTATCTTTTTCTTCAAACCTCAGTTGTCTAGTACAGGGCCTGGCACCAAGTAGTTGTTCAGAAAAAGCCAGAATAGAGGTGGAGAGATGATACAGGTATTAAGAAACTTGCCTTGTACATGATAGACCCTGGTATAATTAATTCCCAGCCCTACGTATTGTTCCTTGAGCTCTGCCATGAAT
This sequence comes from Crocidura indochinensis, assembly GCA_004027635.1. Taxonomy (NCBI): domain Eukaryota; kingdom Metazoa; phylum Chordata; class Mammalia; order Eulipotyphla; family Soricidae; genus Crocidura; species Crocidura indochinensis. Next base: position 30,828 of record PVKC010002178.1, on the reverse strand, counting down.
AGTCTTTGAACACAGCATCAGGATCAGCTCCTGAGCTCCACTACATATGACCCCAAAATACCAAAGTAAAGCCCAGAAATAAACTAAGGCTTCTCAGACTATAATAAAATTGGGGCCTATGAGACAGTACAGAGGATAAAGTGTTTGCCTCGCACCTGAGTGATACAGGTTTGATCTCTGACATCCCTTATGGTCTTGTGAGATTTCCACTTATGATTCCTGAGTGTAGAGCCAGGAGGTAATTTCTGATAAATGCTAGTGTGACACCCAAACGAAAATAAAATAAAATAAATAAAAATGTAGATTTATTAGTTAGAAATGTGCTATTTTTCCTAAATTATTTTTAAAATTTTGTTTTGCTTTTGGATCTTACCGGGCAGTGCTCAAGACTTATTCTTGAATCTGTGTCCAAGAATTACTGCTAAATGTGCTCTGGCGACAATACAGATGTCAGGGATTAAATTGGATTGGCCACATTCAAGTCAAGTATCCTACCTACTGTATTATTGCTCAGACTCCAAACAATATTTTTATTTCAATATCAAGAAATAAAAAAAAATTTTTATTTACTGGTTTGCGTCTGAAAACATGTTTGAAAGGCTTAGCACGCTAATGCTTTCAAGATTACTCTGCACAGAAAAATCCACAGAAGCAGATTATATTAGAAGTGATACAGATCAAGGATAAAAAAAAAAAAAAACCCTATTTCAGGATAGCTCAGTAATCTCAGCAGTAAAAAGCAGTAACTCATTTCAATCTTCAGTGTAACTTGTCTTTTAGAAAGCACAATTTCTGATTGAATGAAAAACCGAATATTGCACTGGCTTCCTGCAACTTGAAGTAAAAGGGTCACTGAACCTGGAGGTTTTATAATGGGAAACCACAGAAGTAAAAAAACCAAGGCCAAACTGGCTTCAGATATATCTTTGAGATTTCCTTAGTCTTTTAAAAGGTTTTCAATTTCAGAATAAAATTCCCACATTTTTCTTTTAAAATAAAATAATTTCCCCTTAGAATGAAAAGAAACCACTACTTTTTATTTTTAAGTGACAGTGCTCTAAATGGGAAAGAAATCTGAGATAAATCTAGTATATTAGCCCAAACTCCCTTTTCATGCTTGCAACTTTGGTTTCTGAACTTTCAAAGTGTACTTCAAAAAAAAAAAATACAAAGGTCATGCAACACTGAAACAATTATATAGATTCTTATTTCAAAAAGGAAATATACTAAAAAAGGGACATGAATTATCCAAAGAAAGGGCCAGAAAGACAATACAGGAAGGAGGTAAAGTGCTTATATGTGGTCAACCTTCCTCAACCCTCTAGCACTCTCATATGGCACTCCGAGTCCACCAGGAGTGATCCTTGACTTCAGAGCTAGGAGAAAGCCTTGAGCAATGCTTGGTCTGACTGTGCATCCCTCCCCCATAGTTACCTGAAGTATCAGAGATGAAGTAGTCCTGAGAATAAGACAGATTCTTCCCAAATCTTCATGTTTTATGACCATTAGTGGCTACGATGTCACTAGTACTTCTCTAGAGAGGAATCAGATGAAAGAAAGCTAACTGTTCCCTCCTTTACTAAATGGAGAGAAAATTCTATCATGAATATGGGCCCTTTATAATTTGATAATTGGGTTTTAAATAGTGTTCATTAAAATCTAAGGAGAAATGCCTTGAGATTAGTTTTGTAATTAAATTGAATCCAACTAGTTTTAAGACAGCACCCACTGTTCTTTCTGGTACTGAAGATCAAATACACAATCCAGTCTCTATTCCTGAAGTCTATAGCTATAATAATGTAGAACAAGAACAGAAAAGGTCAACTCCACATCAAGACTGTATCACAGAATGCTGCCAAATATACACATGTGTATGCAAGACCAGTGACAAGCTTACTCATCTTGCAATAATTAGAATATGGGTAAAGCATGGAAAAGCTTACCTGCATTTCAGTCTACCTGCCCCTTTTCCTATTGAAACTTAAAGTAGCTTTTCTTGTTTGATTTTTCTCATTTCAAATGAAGGAAACAATTGTATCATAATTTTCAAGGCACCTTCATCAATAGAGGCTAGTCATGTTTCTACTTCATGGTTTCCTCATTTGCACAGACCCTTCTATGGCACTGGAAGAAAATGCAATCATATGATCACAGGTTTAATTTTATTTTGTAAGGATTATTATCATTTATATTTGTAGTAATTGCAAAAATTATGTCAGGTCATTTGGTGTCAAAATTAACATAAAATATTTAATTTCTGACTGTGTGGATGCAGAGTGGAGACTGGCCAGAGATGCCATACCAAAGATTTCATTTTCATAAGACTTGCCACTAGACAATTTAGCACATAGTTGAGAAGAGCATGTTAGGGACCCAGGCACTTTTGTTTTCAACATGAATACTCAGTTGACCCAAATGCATTTCAAAAGGCAATTCACAACATCATGTCATTATCACTTTTGTGATATATAAATAAAGTATATGTTCTATATATACAACCCCCTATATATGTATATATACCATATAAATAACCATCTATGTTGGTGCTTTTCTGGACTCTCATATGTTCATTCAGTTTATTTCTCTATTCTGGAACACTCTATCATCACTATACTTTGTCAGAAGTATTCTTATTAAAAAATATTTAATTAGGGGCCGGAGAGATAGCGTGGAGGTAGGGTATTTGCCTTGCATGCAGAATGGCAGTGGTTCGAATCCCAGCATGCCATATGGTCTCCCGAGCCTACCAGAGGTGATTTCTGAGTGTAGAGCCAAGAGTGACTGCTGAGCGCTGCCATGTCTGACTGAAAAACCAAAAAAAAAATTTTTTTTAAATTAAAGAATCATGATTTACAAAGTTGTTTATAAATGACTTTTGTATATATACTTCAACACCAATCTCAGGACCAATCTCAACCCATCACCACTGTTCCTATACTTTGCCATCACCCACCTCCCATTTCCTCCCTGCCAGGCACATTACAAAGTTTGGCAGTTGGAATTTAGATTTTTATTTTTAGTGTAGTTGAGTCAGTCTTTTCGATTTGTAGCTGAACTACTCTCCCACATTATCAATATAACCAAAGCCCTGACTACTGTTCCCCCACTACTTCCTTGCTCATCTTCTTTCCTGCCTCGGTTTCTTTTCTTCTTCCTAAACTCTAGGATCAAGAGTGATCCAGGTTAAAAAGTAAAAAAATAAAATAAAATAAAATAAAAAATAAATAAAAAAAAGAAAAGAGTGATCCAGGAATCCCCCATTAACTACAATGTGATAAGTATTATTGATTCATAATATAAAGTCTGTCAAGTTTTTCCTCTTCAAAATTCTCTTATTCTTGGTTCTTTTTCTTAGATGGCCATTTACTAGTTCACTATTGATTGCAATCTTATGTGTAAGTCAGTTTTGGAAAGATACATTTTCAACATTGAGACTGCTAAATCATGAGCATATATCTTTGTATTTATACCTTTAATTAATCTATTTTATAGTTTTCTATGTAGGGATTTTTATTGTGTATTATCATTTTATAATAGTTTATTTGGTAGGGGTATTTTAATAAAGTTTTTTTTTTTGTTTTTTTGGGAAACAGCATACCTGGTGGTGCTTAGGGGTTTACTGCTGGCTCTATGCCAGAAATCGCTCCTGGCAGGCTTGGAGGAGTATCTGGGATGCTGGGAATTGAATCTGGGTTTGTCCAGGGTCAGCTGCATGCAAGGCAAATGCCCTGATATTGTGCTATCACTCTGGCCCCTAATAAAAAATTTTATAAGTATGTGGTGGGTTTGATGCTACAACAAAGAGTTTCTTAAAATACAGTTTTTCTGATTATTTGTTGCCAACATATTATGATACATACATTGTGTGATTGCACCTTGTAAACAATCTTGCTAAATTAACTTTTAATTATAGTATTCTCTATAGAATTGATTTTTTCTATATATATATAATTAAATAGTTACAACTCATTTTGTAGGCAATTGCATATAGAGTACTCAAAGGTACTATAGAAGCAAACAGGAAGTAATCATTATCTTTAAGGGAAATTAGATTTATCCTAACTTTGGGAGATTTCTTAGATAAGGTTCATTTAGAGGGGACCTTGTTTTCATGTCTTCGGGCCCTTTAGATAAGAAAAAACTATCTGTAGAATAGAGGGAAATGTTTGCAATTAATTATGCAGTATTTATGAAAATATCCCTGGATATAGAGCTGTTTCCACTGTACTTTATTTTTATATGCAACCCTGATCTGTTTAATTACTTAAAATTCACTGGGTGCCTCTCTGTAATTATAGTCATGCTATCTTAAATGACTTCAATTTGGGAGCCCTCATCTCACCTTCTCCCTTGCCTCACACATTTCCAAGCACAGTTTCCAAATTTCCAAGTTCAAATTATTTTTAAAGGATGTGGAGTTTAATTTCTGTCTTCCTTAAAAACTTACGTAGAAAACTGAACAAGCAATGTATTTCCCTTAAAATAACATGGAATAGACGTCTACACAAGTGTGTATAAAATAGAAGAAGCAAGAAAAAACAACCCTGAATTGGCTTTGATGTGCTCATTTTTGTGAAGTAGGGAGAATTTACTTCAAGGTAGGTTTTGCAGATCACTTGACAGTGTTAGAAGTAACTAGGAGAAAGTGGTCTAGGAAGAAGTGAGCAATGTTATCTAAAGTAGCAGAAAGAAGGGCAAAGCATCCAATACTTTTCTTCCTGCATATTCAATCTTCTTACCTTAAAAAAAATCATCTTAGGCCCCACAGAGATAGTACAATGGATAACGTACTTGCATTGCATGTGGCCCACCAGGATTAGATCCCCATCATCTGATATGGTCATCCCAAGCACTGACAGGAGTAATTCCTGAGTGCAGAGCCAGAATAAACTCTGAACAATGCTGGGTATGGTTCAAAAACAAAACACAAACAAACAAAAAATTATTGTAAGGTAAGAAGTTTCTAATTATGATGAAAATGCTTAAAATTTATAATTTATAGACTATAAAAAGATTAGAAAGTAAATGTTTAAAATCTTACAGATTTACCAAATTGTGATAAGATTATTGCTTTGTTATTTATAATAATTTCACTGTGTGTTTATGTAAATATATCTCTAATCCACATATTTATGAAAAAGGAAATACATATTTCCTGTCTCATGAGTAAACTCACTATAAATTCTTATACATAGGAAGTTAAGTGAATGTATAATTTCCTATATTTGAAAACAAACATTATAAGTTTTGTAATCTGCATTTTCTCTTAATGCTATTTTCTATTCGATTTTATTTAACTGACTTATATTTTTAAAGACTGATCAATATTTATTTTTTATATGTCATAAATTTGATCTCTTTTACATTTTGTTGTAGATCAAGTTGTTAGTTTATTTTAGTTACTACTTTTATAAATATTAAATGATCTTCTAATGTGACTGAACCAATCTTAACTGTGACCTACCATATGTGTTCAATTGAATCTACTTTTGTTCCTGACTTTTCAAAATCGAACCAGAGTACTCCTTTTTAAAAAAATGTTTTAATTAAGTCACTGAGAGATACAGAGATAAAAACTTGTTTATAGTTGTGTTCAGTTACATAATGTTCCATTACCCACAGAGAAAAGTTGTATTTTTGTAAGCTTTCTTATTATTTAAGTCCTATCTTTACAGATAATATCTGATTACCACTGTACTTTGGTTACTTTATTATTTATCTGTACTGCCCTGTAACACAATTATTTATCAAGTTTTGTTATGTCAATTAGAGTTTCAAGTACTGGGAGCAATGTTCATCATTCATTTGTGATCGCTGATTTTGTTAGCACTTTGGAAATTGCTTGGAATATAATTAGTGTCCATAAACAGTGAAGCTTGATTGATAAATCAAGTTCCTGAAAGAACAGGAAGTAGAGTAACAGGCAGACCAGACCCTATATCTTAAGGTGCTTCCAAAGTGAGCACTGGTAGAAGCTTTGGTAAAAGTGGGACCAGAGTGCTTAATAATGGAAATAGTAAAGAGGAAAAAACACTATGGGGACGACATGAAGCATAGTTATTATATACAGATGGAGGTATAGGTGCTGTAGTGAACACATATGAAAGAGAGTAAGATTCAGAGAATGCGCAATGTTCTTCCAGGTGGAGATTAATGCTATTTCCCTTAGGGCAGCTGATGGGACAAGTTAGACTGTTTGATATATTGTTTAATATTTCACCAATATTTCTAAGTCTTAAAGATATGTTGTATTATATAATAAGCTGTATGAAACTATAGATGCAAGTAACTTATAGACATGTAAAGCTGGAGATTGATTGAGTAATCCTCAAATTTAACCTAGTTTACTTTATGATTAATATTAAAAAGAGTTTCTTTAATTTATATTGATCCAGTGTATGGAATATCAAGAAACTTTTTAAGACAATAACAAAGCCTCCAAGGCAATATCAATGAAAATAGGAGAAATGGTTTTAGTAGGAAACCTGCTAGGAGTGTAGGGCAGGAGTGTAGGGGCATAAAATAGGGAAGAGAACACTATGGGAGAGGTGAAAAGTGCCTACTACAGAACAGACTGGAGGCTGGGAAGGAAACAGGATTTTGGTAGAGGGAAGTAGATACTGGTGAAGAAGTTGTGTTGGGATATTGTTAGACTGAAACTTATTAATGAATAGCTTTGTAACTCTGTCCTTCAAGGTAATCAAACTCTTTTACAATATCATTTTTTAAAAAGGTATTGAAGGGGCCGGGTGGTGGTGCTGGAAGTAAGGTGCCTGCCTTGCCTGCGCTAGCCTAGGACGGACCACGGTTCGATCCCCCGGTTTCCCATATGATCCCCCAAGCCAGGAGCGACTTCTGAGCTCATAGCCAGGAGTAAGCCCTGAGTGTCACTGGGTGTGGCCCACCCCCCCCAAAAAAAGATCCAGGCTGGAAGCATTCTTTGAGATGGATCAATTTCTGCTAAGAAGGTATTGAAAAACAGTCATTCAAATAGAAGTTAGACTGATTCTCTGAGGAATGGTTGAATACTGAGGAAATCTTGTTAGAAAATAAGAAGAAATTGAAAGGATAACCTTACTCTGAAAATATCTGGCAAACTGTCTAGCAGAACATGGCTAGAATGATTCTAAGTGCACCCAAATGAAAAACTAGCTCCAGGGGAGAGGAATTTTTTTTTTCTCTCAAAATTAGGAGGAGATTTTTGAAGGCAGTCAATCCAAGATAAAAGAAAGCTCCCAGGAGGTCTGACTGTCTCACAGGAGATTTCAAGAAAAACTAGATGAGAAGTGGGATAACTTTGCCTTCCAACAATTCTTTCAGAATTATTTTCTATTCAGCAGTTTTAGAGGTTGAACTGATTTGTCACTTTTTCTTGTTATTTTTTTTTTTTTTTGACGATAGGAAGTAGACTATTGGTGTCAGACAGTCTCTTGGTTTTCATTAGTTTTCCAGACATATTCACAATAGAGATACTGAACAAAGTAGTATGTACCTTTTAAATCCTCCTTCACACTTCTTTTTTTTTTAATATAACTTTGCCATCAGGGAATCCAGCTATTTTGCCTTCCCTCCTATAGCTAAGATCTAATCAGCTTCTTTCTATTTTAACTTTCAAGTAAATCAACCTGATACAAACTTTAAATGGAAAGGTTTCATCTTCTATTTTTTTTTCTTGTAGGCGTTTCAAAGTTTCTGTATTAGACCAAGCCTAGAGAAAATTAGAGAGCTTATCTCTCAGATTCATTGAGGGTGGCAAGGCAGTGTTTGCCATTTTGTCTTGACGCAAGTTCATGATTTATCCCTGTGTAGCATGTGAATTTTATTCATATATCAACTGTGTTAACATTCTAAGGGTAACTTCTATTGTAATTTTTCTCATTCCTTTGGACCATAACCCATGGTGTTCAGGTTTAGTCCTGGTCAGGAAACCATATGTACTGTGAGAGATTCAAACTGGGGTTGATTGACTACATCAAGAGAAAGGCCTTAAAGCATCCACTATCACTCTAGCTCCTGATTTCTTATTTTTTTTTCTTAATGTGAATGTTGTGTTCCCTTTCTTTGGTTCATTAAACACATACACAACTACACAACTATTCTCTGAAAACGTATTGTTAAAAATAATGAAAAGTATATTCATTTATACATAACAGGAACTCAATAAATTAATCAGACACCTTCTACTCAACTTGTCTCTCTTTTTTAAAATAAGTAATTCTGTGCTGATCTTTTCTTTACTCCCAGACTAAGCACATCTGCTTGAATATGCCCATTTTCTAGTACAGAAGAGTATACACTAGTATATTAGTCTACTTTGATATTTGAGAGGAATTTATACATTATTTTGTTGCCATTTGCTTTTTGAGTCATACCTCGCGGTGTCAGGGCTTACTCCTGCCTCTGTACTCGGGGCTTACTCCTAGTGGGATTTTGGGAAACTTATGAAATCAAATCTGGCTTTGCCATATTCAAGGCCTGCCCCATACACTGAAAAGTTTCTTTGAGAATGGCAACAAAAATGACAGTATTAATGCAAAAATAGTGTCAATATTTTGCCTCAAGGAAAGCCTAATGTTTTTTGTATTTTTATTTACTTTTTTGTTTTGGTGTAAGACCTGATGAGATAACACCTGTGGGAGTCATACCCCACTGGTGTGCAGGCAATATGATGAGATTAGACACAGGATAGTCCACTGAATTATCAAACCCAATTCTTTTAAAAAATATTTTGTTTTGTTTCTGGGCCACACCTGGTGAAGCTCAGGCATTACACCTGGCTATGCACTCAAAAAATTGCTCCTAATTGGGGAACCATATGGTACAATGGGGGATCAAACAATGATCCGTCCTAGGTAAGCCACATGCAAGGCAAATGCCCTAGCCACTGCTTCAGCCCTTCAAGTTATTTTTTTTAAATAATAGTTTACCATTATGTTACATTTAAATACAGAATTCAGTGGCATTAAGTCAGTTTATGCTGTAAAACTAAAACTTTTAAAATTTACAAACTAAAACCCATACATATGAATAACTCCGCAGGTCTCCTTACTTATTATACTTTTTGTTCTTGTGAATTTATTTTTCTAGATGTCTCCTGGGAGACACATGATACAGTTTTTGTATTTTGTGACTAGCTTATTTTACTTAGTTCACTGTGCTCCTGGTTTGTCCCTGCGAAGCATATGGCAAATTGCCTTACTTTTAAATGCTGTGCAATAATTCTGTTTAGAGTCCACATTGCATTTTTTATACTGTGATTTGTGTATATGTACTATAGGACTGGGTCCTTCTTTGCCCCAGTCACAATATAGTTTGTTTTATTTTCAAATATCCCTCACAAGCTTGATTTTTATGAGTTTAAGATAAGATTCCTTTATGGGGTCACAATTGTATTTTAAAGATAAAATTTGTATTTTGCATCTTTGGTTTCATCCCTAACACCAAAAATTAAATAAGTAAAATGGAATAGATTTATATGCAAAGGATAATTTGAGTTATGAATTATGCTTCTTGCAGTAGTGATAATGATGCTGACATCTTCCATAAACTCAGTGAAATAGAATATTTCAACTCAATATCCATTTGCGAAATACTATATTTTTCCACACAAATTCTACAAATTGTTCCAGGAGTGGGTAAGATAAACATAGTTGCTACCCCAAGAGAAATCCAATTCTAACTGGAAAAACTGGTATATATCAGTGTATAAATTTGATGTATGAGTGACTCAGAAGGCTTGAAGTAGGGTTAACACTCTAAGGGACTTGAAATGTATCAAGGTGGAGTAATCCTGTTTTCAATCAGACCTTAGGAAGATGGTTCCAGAGAGGAGGGTTCCCACATGTATATTTTATGGCAAAGTACACATTTAATTTAAGGAAGCAGCTTCAGAGTTGCATTGAAACAGTTAAAGTGCTAGAATAACTGATACCTGACATCTTTTTTTATTCTTCCAGTGAACTTGATAAATATACATGTATTGACTCACATTCTAAACCTAACTCTCCTCTCTCTCTCTCTCTTCTCTCTCTCTCACACACATTCAGATTTTAAACTGACTGAGAGAACCTGCTAGATCTGAGAGGGTTGTTCATTTAGGAAAATCAAGTAAGTTTGTCAGGTTTTAGGCCTGTCAATCTTCATTACATGTCACGTGAAGGAAGGATTTTCCTTTCTTCCTTCCACCCTTCTTCCCTCCATTCTTCCCTCCTATCTTTCCTCCTTTTATCCTTCCTTCCCTCCTTTGTGCCTTCCTTCCTCCTTTTATCCTTCCTTCCCTCCTTCCTTTCTTCCCTCCTTTGTGCCTTCCTTCCCTCCTTTCTTTCCTCCTTCCTTCCCTCTTTCTTCCTTCCTTTGTTCCTTCCTTTCTTCCCTCCTTCCTTCCCTATTCCCTCCTTTCTTCCCTCCTTTCCTCCTTCCTTCCCTCCTTTATTTATTCCCTCCTTCTCTTTTTCATTCCCTCATTTTCCCTCCTTCCTTCCCTCATTTTCCCTCCTTCCTTCCCTTATTTCCTCCTTCCTTCCTTTCTTCATTCCCTCCTTCCCTCTTTCCTTCCCTCCTTCCTTCCATCCCTCTTTCCTTCCCTCCTTCCTTCTTTCCCTCCCTCCTTCCTGCTCTCCCTCCCTCCTTCCTTCCCTCCTTCCCTCTTTCCTTCCTCCTTCCTTCTCTTCTTCCTTCTTTCCTTCCCTCGTTCCTTCCCTCCTTTCTTCCCTCCTTCCTCCCCTCCTTCTTTCCTTCACTCCTTCCTTCCCTTCTTTCATCCTTCCCTACTTCTTTCCCTCCTACCTTCCATCCTTCCTCCCCTCCTTCCTTTCCTCCTTCCTTCCCTCCTTTCCTTCCTTCCTTTCTTCTTTCCATCCTTCCTTTCTTACCCCCTCTTTTTTACTTCCTTCATTTCTTCCTTCCTTCTTTCCTTTCTTCCTTCCTCCCTCCCTTCCATCACTTCTTTATTAAGAACAACAGCTTCTAAAAGAGGAAGTTAGATTCACTGCCTTCTAGGAAATCACGGTGCAGCAGAAGTGATAACATAAGATTAAGAAGCATATCAATACAATGCAAAGCAGAAAGCTGTCTTTTCTTTAAGAAAGTGACATGTGTACATATTCAGAAAGAGAAGGAGTCTCGCTAGAAGTACACAACAGAATTCGTCATTTGGCAGGATCATGAGAAGCTTGAATATGGAAAGCATTTTCTTCTTGATGCAACTTTCTGCAATGGCAGCATCTTTTCGGTTTTGTTTGGAATAATTACTGTTCAAGTATTCAGATATTCTTCATGGCTTTATTTCTTGGATGCCTTGTGTATATTCTGCCACAGACTGAGACAATGTAATGGGGGATATAGCTTTCAGATGCCACGGAATATAAGAAGAATTCTTGTCTGACAAACATGTTACTTTGCAATTTCCCACTATGAATGGACTTTTTGCTTCTTGGAAATAGCCCAGAAAAATTCTTCCTCCTAATGTATGCTGAGACAGTTACATAGAAGTTCTGTCAAGTCTGCACCAGGAGTACATTTTAAGAGTTACTCTGGTGCTGGAACAATAACGCAGCAGGTAGGGTGATTGCCTTGCTTGTGGTCAACCCAGATTCAATCCTCCACATCCCACACGGTCCCCCAATCCTGCCAGGAGTGATTTTGGAGGGCAGAATCAGGAGTATCCTCTGAGCAGTGCATGGTATGACCCGAACTCCTACCCCCCAAAAAATGTTACTCAGAATTTTCTCAAAAAAATTAAGTGTGGTTCTTACTCTCTTCACCCAAATATATATGACTGGGGTACAATGTGAAAAAATATGGACATTATCATTTCTTATATTTCTTTCTCAAATGAAAGAAATGTTCAGTCTATTGATTAAGATTATCTTCAAATTACCCTATAATCCTATTTTATTTCAGATAACACAGATTAGGGATAAAAAAGTCTTTGGAGGATTTAAAATATTGTTTCTATGTTTATTGAGTTCTAAGTTAGACACGATCATATACTTAAAGAGAGAACATTATACTCTTATTTACTCTCATTACACTCTACAAATGTTATTAAAAAGTTCCAGATGATTGCATCATAATGAAAACCACTACCATTTATTCAACACATACTATCTGGCACCATCTGTGCAATTATTTTAGTGCATATATGTACTTGTTTCTTAAAATAATCATGCTGATATTTTATTGTCATTTCCAAGGTGACTACCAAACTAAAAAATAAATTAGTATTCATGCTAAGGTTCTATAGCTATATAAATTAAAAATTTAAATCAGGATTCTGATTAGCAAATACTCTTCAAGTATACTTTTGAGACATTTAATTGTTTTGAATCTTAAATTCTTATGTAAGTCTCTTTTTCTTTTTCACTTTTCTTTTTTTTCTTTTCATTTTTTTAGTTACACTCAATGCTCCTGAGACCACTTGACTCCTGATCTTACCTGTAGAGTTAAAATAATAAAGAAGGCCCTTAGGATGGGCTTGGATGGTGGTGGACACATGGAGGGACCTTTCTCTGTCATCCCAGGCCACATGGCTCTGCAACCCCCTTCAGCCGACCGGTATCTGGGTCCAGGAAAGTGGCGGGTAGAAATCTTACTAAAAGCAGGCTTCAGGAAGTATCAGCTTTATTCATGCCCTATCCAACACATGTGTGGTCAATCCTAACCATTTACACATGCTATCCTTAGCTTGCATCTTAGCTTTTCCAGCCACTTCTCCTCCTGTTCTCTCTCCATGCTGGTCCAATCCTTCATCCATGTAAATGCAAATTCCTCCCCTGTGGCCCTGAACCCACTCCTTTATAATCTTCCCAAGATCCCTTCCATTCCTGGGAGGGCCTTGCAGGTAATATCCGACCAAGACACCTCCCAGAGATGGGAGGGTGTTGTATGTGGGGTCACATCCACCCATTTATTTTTCTCAATTTTTTAGGAAGACATAGAAAGATGAGGCAGAACAAGATGATTCATGCTCTAAGGGTCTGTTAAAAAATGTGGGTGTCCCTATCTAGAAGCTATAAATCAAATTAAAAAAAGAAAAAATGGGGGCCGGGCGGTGGCGCTGCAGGTAAGGTGCCTGCCTTATCGCGCTAACCTTGGACGGACCACGGTTCGATCCCCTGGTTCCCATATGGTCCCCCGTCCCTGCCAGGAGCGACTTCTGAGCGCATAGCCAGGAGTAACCCCTGAGCGTCACTGGGTGTGGCCCAAAAACAAACAAAAAAAAAAACAAAAACAAAAAAGAAAAAATGGTGTAGATGTGGCAAGTTTTGTTTTGTTTTGCATAGGTGCAGTAGACATTTGGAAATTAGAAAGAAAATGTCCTTGGCCTAAGAGATATAGAGTATTTCTACCCATGAAACATACTGTTATAAGACTACAGGTTCCAGTCATGCTAGTTGTCCAACCCCAAGGTCTTTCTTTATGGGCCCAGAAAAAGTTCTCAGTTATGGGTTCAAAGTCAGTCTTCTATAATTAGAAATATGTTTTTTTTACAGATGCTAGGATGATGTATTATACTTTTTAAAAACTTTTCTAAAATTCTGAGATAATTTAAGAAGTTGATAGGGAATCAATATTGCTAAGTGGTAGATTATTATTTTCTTTTTTTTTTTTTTTGGTTTTTGGGTCACACCCGGCAGTGCTCAGGAGTTACTCCTGGCTCCATGCTCAGAAATTGCTACTGGCAGGAACGGGGGACCATATGGGGCACCGGGATTCGAACCGATGACCTTTTGCATGAAAGGCAAACGCCTTACCTCCATGCTATCTCCCGGGCCCCAGATTATTAGTTTCTGATGTGAGGACCATTTGGGAGTAAAATGAAACCTCTGTCTCAATAGCTGCAATACTTTCTACGTTTGATGTATCATAAATGTTCAACAGCATTGCTAAGCATAGTGCAGTATTCCTATTGACTGAGGCCATGGGTTGCTATAATAATGTTATAGATTATAACTATGCTATAATAATCATGCCATTGATTTTAATAGCTACTTATTAAAAGTAGAAATTTACTTATCATAATTCTGGAGGCTACGGAATGCAAAGCACTGACAAATTCCATAATACGAGAGGGCCCACTGTCCAGTCATAGAGAGCTTTATAGTTGTAAAGTCACATGGTGGAAGGAAGGATCTAGGAGAATCTCTGTGGTCTTTTTTTATAATCAGGTCCCAAGTGTTCTTCTTTCAAAGAGCATCATTCTGGGCATTGAGTCTTAGCATGTGTTTTTGGAGACCACACAACATCTATGTATATTCATATTTATTCTTTTCTTCTACTTTACATTATTAATTTGGCAATTTTTAAAACTACTAAAATGATTACTAATTTTCTCCCAGTGAGATTCTCTAGGGTTCAACACTCAATAAACTATACCAGATGCCTGAGAGTGAAACCTGGAGGAAATGGTTTTTGAGGCTCTCAGTCTAAATACTTTAGTGGAATAACAGACCATCAAAACTAAAGCAAATCATGGAGGGTACTGACACCTAGAAAGGAAGAAAATTCCAGAAGATTAGGACAACATAAAACTACATATATAATAACTTTACATATATACTTTACATATATGTGGTATAAAAACATGACTAGATTCAGGTATTAAGCTGCTGGTTCTGTGCTATTTACTGTGCCTGTCTTTAGGAAAGTTTATGAAAATCTACAGCTGTTTTTGTATGTAAGAGACAAATGTGGTGCCTGAAATTATTTAATAACATTTGAAGAAAACCGTTAAGTCAGTATAAGTATAGCAGCTATAGCAGAGAGTCTGGGAGATTTGTCTCAATTGCTATTTAATATTCATTTTATGAAACTGTAATAAGATACTTCTATTCACTTATAATTTCAGCATATTGAATTATAGCTTTATGAAAATTAATACAGTATAATGAATCTGATATAAGCTCTTTTATATCTGATTTATCTCAATTGTTTTTATTAAAAGATACAATAGCACAGGACTTTATTGCTTAAATTGTATAACAATCATGTTTTAAACATCTCACAATCACTCACTGCTGTTTTCCAAATGAGGCAATGGTTCCATCGTAATATATCATTAAAATTATTCTGAAAATTCCTTGCATCTTGTTTTATAGACCGAATGAACCAACGGTACTTTTTAAATCCTGTTGATTCATTTACTACTTTCATCAATTTTGTAATTCAACATGATCTTGTCACATGAGATATAACCAGCACAAGAAACACAGGTCATCTGTGTGCTCTGGAGAGACTCACTTGTTGATGCATTCCTTATGTTTGTAAGCCTCCCTGGCTTACAAGTATTCACTACTTTCTGTGAAAAAATATTTTTTTTCTTTTAAAAAAACTGTCTTTAACAAGGACTTGGGATGATGGTGGGTGGAAGAAAACATTGAGGCAGTAGTAGAAGAATGATGACAATGTCATGGTGGCAGTGGAATTAGAATAAGTAAGGAACAAACTTTATCATTAATAGTATTATAAATTACAGTGCTAAGTACAAGTTGTGGTGAAAGGGAATGGAATATCTGTGCCAGAGAGATATATAGGGTTGAGTCATTTACATAATTTGCATGACGTCAATCTGGTTGGAATCCCGGGCATGACATATGGTCCGTTACTTGATCACTGCCAGGAGTGATCCTTGAGTACAAGACAGGAGTAAGACCTGAGCACCACTTAGCACTCCCCCTGTGCATTCCCCCCAGCAAAATAATAATAATAATAATAATTATTATTATTATTATTATTATTATTATTATAAAACACTTTAGAGAAGGACTTAATGTTTTACTGGGAGATGACATCTCATACACCCCTACATGTTCTGTTCTCATGTCATTCCCTGACAAATTTCTATGTGAGATTTTAGTGTTTTCTTTAGAATATGTCAACAATAAGCTGACCACTCACTAGAATATAGTCTGTTGTAGCTGTTATCACATAAAAAACAGGTTCACTCAGGAGGAAGAAAGTTATCTGAGGTAATGAATAGCTTAATTTTCTATGCCATTCTATTAAGTTTGGCAAGTGGCGAGTGCCATGAAGAAAGATGGAGTAAATAAAATGCATCAATAAATGAAGATGTCTAGAATGATCTGAGAGGAGATAGTGATATGCATGGTACACCTTCATTAATCATAGAGAAAAAAGAAGAGAGAGGAGAGAGAGAAGCACAATGTCTGCTTCAGACATAGGAGTAAGGTAGGAGGGAAACTGGGTACATTGGTGACAGGAAGCATACTGGTGAAGTGTGCTGTACATTGTATGAATGAAAATCATAAATAATTTTGTAATCATGGAGTTTAAATAAAATGATAAAAATAAATTAGAGGTTAGAAGTAAAAGGTCTTGATAGAAAACTTTGAAAACATTTCATCTCTTATTTTATCTTTTAAAACTCTGGGGTCAGATTTTTTTTTGTTTGTTTTTTTTTGGGCCACACCCAGTGACGCTCAGGGGTTACTCCTGGCTATGCGCTCAGAAGTTGCTCCTGGCAGGCACGGGGGACCATATGAGAACCGGGGGATCGAACCGTGATCCGTCCAAGGCTAGCGCGGTAAGGCAGGCACCTTACCTGCAGCGCCACCGCCGGGCCCCGGGGTCAGATTTTATAGTAGATAAGACACTTGTCTTACTAGCTGCCAACCCAAGTTCCATCCTTAGCACAAACATTGCCAAGACTGGTTACTTACCACAGAGCCATGAGTAAGCCCTGACCTTTGGCAGGTGTGGCCCCACATCATCCTAATTTTATATATATGATCTATAGCTCTCATATTCCTAGCATGTGGGTCAAATTATATATAGATCTAGGCACTTTAGGCACTTTCATTTAATTTCTTCACTGATTCCCCCCTCCTCCCAAGCTATGATTGCTTCTAAAGATGGCTTGTAGGCTAATGGATGCTCCAGCAATGAGTTGCGAATTTTACACTTAATTTAATCTTTAAAGCCAAAGAAGCACAAGAAGTGAACTAATTAAAGAAATTATTTATGTGGCCATTAAATGCTTTAGCATTTAATACATATATTAAAGGTAACGTCTACCAAGTAATGCCAGGTGCAGAAAATCTGCAGGCAAGGGTACTATTCTTCCTTTCAGTTTACCTGGAATTTTAGCTTGCTGCACCAGATGTTTTGCAAGTAGCACTACCTGGTGAAGAAACTTCTCATTAACATCACAAAGAACTCAATATTTTGATGCTATTTCTGGGTAACATAGCGAATTGTGTCTTTCATCCTATGCAATAAACAAGCAAGAAAAATCAGGCTGGTTCTGAAAAATCATGTTTCATTTGAAAATTGATCTTGAATCAAGGTTATGAGGAGAGTGGGCAATGAGATCACAGAAGGCAGGTTAACTGGGGCAACTGGAGGGAGCATTGATATCCTTTAATAATTATTTAATAATTCATTTAATCTTATATGAAACAAGTACATTGAAAGGTGGGAGAGAAAGGAAAAGTCTGAATCAAGATATAAAATAAATAATCTTAAGCATAGAACAGGGTTGGAGTGTTAATGTCATCCTTTACCTAGGCACCTAGGATGTGATCTTGGCATCCTCCCACACAGTCTGGCCTACCTTCTTTTTTTGCATATGTGAAGGAGGCATTTAAAATATCAATACCAATCTTACACCACTTACTACTATAATTGGGAAGTATATCTTACATAAGTTTATTTTTTGTTTGTTTGTTTTGGGGCCACAACAGGTGACTCTCAGGGGTTACTCCTGGCTATGCACACAGAAATTGCTCCTGGCTTGGGGGACCAACCATATGGGATGTTGAGGATCAAACCAAATTTTTTCCTGGGTCAGCCGCATGCAAGGCAAATGTCTTATTAGTGTGCTATCACTCAGGTTCCTGTTTTACATAAGTTTAATATTTATATTTTTTAAAATGCAAAGTCTGAAATGTGATATTTGACTGAAAATTAAATATTATTCCAAAGACCACTGATGTTTAAAATCAGGAAGTTTGTTTAAATTCTAGTGTGGTTTAAGTTACTAATAATGGTAAGCAAGGTAACCTGATTCTTCTTAGATTTTAATTTCATAATTCTTGTAATGAGGGCAGTGACCAAATCATTTTTAGGACTTCTTCACTTCCATTATCATGTTCAATAACCAACTATAAATTTTATATGTAATAAATGCCTACTACTTTTGTTTTCAAAATTATCTGAAGGAACTAAAATAGCTCAAGCTATTTCAATAAACTAACAGCAATTATGAATTAAACTGCAAAGCCTTAGAATTTAGGGACTTAATGCCGTGTTGTTGCCCTTCTGAATACATATTTATTCACTGCTTCCCTAAGATTGAATACTCTGAAAAGAAAACAAGAGGTTGGCATTTTATGGGTACTGCCGGTATAATTCTTTTAAATTGCACATACATTTTTTTTCCTCCTGGCTATAGGAGAATTGGTTAGCAAAGCCATGCATAGTTTAATTACACACATTATGCAACAGGGGGCTCTCTAACAAAGAAGAAAATTAGTGAGACACACATTCAGACTTGCTTTTGCTTCAGAAGCAGAATAAGTTCTGCTGGCAATTTTCAAGGAAGTACAAACTCGATGCTGTGCTATTACAGGACTCATTTAAGATTATGAACTCAGTGTTGAGGATTATTTTTCTGTGATCGAAGGCCAAGGAATATTGAATGATTAGCATTCTGTCCCACACAAGGCAGTCATACTAAAATCATACTAAAATTCTGGTAAGGCTTTCTGAGTGAGCACAGGCTTGCCAGCATCCTCCTTATAGTCCGTTTCTTGATTGTGCAATAAGAAAGAAGAAAGAGTATCAAAGGTAGCCAAATCTGGAAAAGGTCAGTAGAAACAGTATCTAGAAAAGGTCTGTAGTTCTGGAGTTAAAAACAACCCCTTGAGAAGTCAACAGATTTTAGTTATTGTTTCATCTTGTTGGTCAATGATCCCGATTAAATTAACTGCATATTAGCAGCATTATACAGCATAATAATAATGCTATACACTCTCATGTTTAGCCCATAGGACTATTGTAAGAATTCAATTGCAATACATAAATTAAAATCTATAATATAGTTTTCTCAATCTGGTATCCCTGCTGATAAACTTCCTTTATACATTCAAAGAAACAGATTTTAGATTCGTTCCCAAGTTCCAATTTTTTGAGAGGGGGTGGTGGTTTTACCCACACCTAGTGATGATCAAGTGGTACTTCTGGTTCTGCACTTAGGAATTACTCCTGGAGTAATTCCATGAGACATATGGGATAATGTGCGAATTGAATCCATGTTGGCTACTTGTAAGATAAGTGCTTTGTCCTCTACTAGCATTGCAACCCCACTCCCAAGCTTCCTTAAAAGAATTCACCATAGTATGTGTTTTTTCCATCCTGATCAGCTATATCTTTTCTTTTCTTTTTTTTTTCTTTTCTGTTTTCTTTTTTTGGTTTTTGGGCCACATCCAGTGATGCTCAGGGGTTACACTTGGCTATGCGCTTAGAAATCGCTCCTGGCTTTGGGGGACCATATGGGATGCCAGGGGATCGTACCATGGTCCGTCCTAGGCTAGCTTGGGCAAAGCAGATGCCTTACTGCATGCAACACTGCTCTGACCCCATCAGCTACATATTTTCATATAGAATTTTAAATGAAGAATTAAAACGAATATCACTGTTACACAATTTTAATCTCTTTCATCCACTGTTACCATATAACAGAGATGACTGATTCATTAGTAAAACTGGAAGGTGACTGAGCCATTGGTAAAAGGCTGATCCTGGCATACTGACTAGTTAACTAGTTAATTGAGCTTAACCAAGATGCTTGCTTACTAGTTTCTTTCTTTCCCTTAATATTTGGTAATGTTAATATCATATGGATTGATATGAAATGTAAGTTGATACAAGTACCATGTTCATGTCAGTGCCTTGTAAACCAATGCTAAAATATCTAATTATTAGTGCTTTTATCAAAAGTTACACAAAGATGCTTAATATTAAATGACTTATAGGGGGACAAGGCATTCTGCCATGATCCAGAGGGTGAAAGATGATGCATTACTTTTGCCAACTATCCCTTATACCTTTTTAAATGATAAAGGAAATATCCTAGTTTCTTCGATATAAGCAATGAGCATGCATGATGGATAATGACATAGGACTTAATAAGTGTGAAAAGACATTAGCAATAATATGGTTAATTTCATTTTGTGAACTAGAAAATGGAGGCATGGAAAGAAGCAATAACTTGCTCAAGATGACATACAGGTAGAGTTCATGGTGTCAGAATGAAATTTCACTTCAGTCTAGGAATAGACTGAATAGAAAATAGTACTTCCTTTTTTTGTGTGTGTGAGGGGGGCACACCTTGCCGTGCTCAAGGGTTACTTCCTAACTCTATACTCAGAAATTGCTTCTGACAAGCTGGGGGACCATATGGGATACTGGGAATCAAACCCAGGTCTGTCCCGGGTAGGCCATTTGAAAGGCAAATGTCCTACCGCTGTGCTATATTTCTGCTCTACTTCTGTTGACTTCCCTGATGAGTTATCTCTACTTATCTGACTTGCTATAGAACTGCTTAATGGAGCAGTTTTGTTTGTGTGCTATATAGTCAATGAACAAACTATCATTTTTCTTCTTTCTCCTTTTGATTTGTGCAGTAGACCTGAAGTTCGCAGGGTTGCTCTTAGCTTCCATTCTCTCAGGACCATGCAAGGACAGGAACTAAACTTGGGCTCTATCTTGCAAAACATGCACCCCAGTCCATCAAGATACCTTTTATCATTCCTTATTTTTCCTTTACTACTTTCTCTACTGCTTCTACAGCATTCAGAGAGAGGGAGCTAGTTGGAACCCAAATGGAGAAAATTAAAGTTATTAATTATCACAGTTTTTGCTATGGTAATGAATTTCCTTTATTTTTTCAAGTAAGCTTCAAATATTTAGCACATTGGAGACCTTAGTTATAAACTCCTTTTTGTTCTGTTTAATTCCCAAAACAGAATGTCAATCCTATATCCAGGCTATCCAAAAATAACATTCCACTAGAATTTCCTTATATTATATATAAATTTATCATATATAAGGTATAGCTTTACATATATTTTGTTATGTTAAATGCTTATATTAATACTCAGACTTTATATTATTTGTACTTTCAAAAAATTCTAATTTTGTTGATGAGTAAACTGATGCAAGAAAGGTAAATCTACTTTCAATTGTCACGCAATTTTCTTTGCAAAACGCCTCCTAATGGCATATATGCTTATTCCTTCATTTTGTAGGTAATCTTGTGGCCCAAGTAAATTAAAGTATGTCAAGCAGAAAATTTAACAGTTGCTTTTTAAAGTTCCTACCCACATGAACCTCACAAGTGCCAATTCATTATTTAATATGTTTCCTCTTCATTGTACCTTGGAACATCTAGTTTGTACATTGTTTTGTAAGTGTTTTTTTTTTCTCACTTTACAGTGTTTTTCGATTTTCTTGCAGAGTTGTGATTCTTCTCTTTCTAGAAAATAAAATCAGAGATGGTATACTAAAAGGCATAAATGAACATATAGATTGAATTATTATTTTATTTTTATCATAAATTTATTTTCTAAACATGTATTTGATCTCTGATCATGAAAATGAAAGGTTTTTTTTGTAGTTGGAAATTACAATAGTCAAATTATTTGCTTTTCATGCTATTAATGTGAGGAAAGCCTAAGTGTCTACCCACAAACAAAGTATGCATAGAAGAGTCAAAATGCCTTAGTCCTTCTAATCTTTTCTTTGAAATGCCTTGGCCCTTCTAATATTTTCTTTGCTTTCTTTTCTTTTTCCTTTTTTGTTCACTATTAGCTTTTGTTTTCTTTAAAATTTCCTACTTCAATATGGGATGTTTCCCATATGGAAGCTGAGAAGGGTCTTGGCCTTTCAGTACACAATTCACTATGGTTTTGTTTAATACTATTGAGGCTTTTTATTTGTAGGGAAGTCTCATTTATATTTTAATAAGCTCAATTCTTTTCAGAAGCTCAACCCATATTTCAGAATTCCTCAATTTAGCTCACTTAACCTTTCAGCTTTTCATTAAAGAGCAATTCTTTCACCAGCTATGTCAGCTTTCACAACATATGTTGAAACCATATAAATGAAGTGTTAACCCTGTGATTTCTTCAAGGGATTTGTTTCCTCTGATAGTTTCCTTGAAATCTGAATCTTGTTTCATTCCATTGTCACATTTTTCTTACTGTCAGGTTTTCCATTTATTGATTCTTACTTTAAATAGAAAAATAATTGTGCCATTCATGTATTCGTATTTGGAATTTATTATTATATGATCTCTTCCCCCATCATAGCAATCTGGCTCTAATCATTTCATACACTCTTCATTTCAGCTCTTGGAACTCTGGTTCTGATTATGGCTTAATATCTCTAATCATGGGAAACACACTTCCCCATTTTGTGAATCAGTGTAATTCATGTATGGTCTATCTCTTCTCATATAAAATTGCTTAATAGAAATCAGGTTTGCCTTTGAACATACAAGAAAACTTACCATTATTTTATTTTAGCATTTTTCAAATATTTGAGTATAAATCACTTTCTTCTTGTCTGTTGTCCTCCTTCTAGTTATTAAACTACTATTTTGAATTGGGCCTAGATCATCGGATTGTAAACAATATGGAAGTTTATGAGCCTCATTCTAAAAACCAGGTTAACTCATAAATTATCCTTAATACGTTTTTTTTAAAACCTACCAAAATATCAGAACTCCCTTATAGTTTCATATAATTCACCAATCTAAAAATAATCATATACAGTGCTTTGGATTTGAAGACAACTAAAATAGATTTAATTCTGAACATGACTGAGCCATATTTCAAATAATCCTTTTGCCTTTATTTTTCTCTTTTTAACAGGCTGAGTAATAGTACTGTCATTGTGAAGTTCTGGTGTGAGAATTAAATTAACTCTAAAACTGTGCTTGAACCTAAAACTGTGTTTGATATTACAAATGTCTAATACATTTTATTTTCCTTTTTCTTTCTACCCTATTTCTTTTTCCTCAAATATCCCCCCCCCCAAACCACATTTTTGTTTGTTTTTGTTTGATGATATCATTATCCTGGCTCTTGTATTTAAAGAACATTAATGGAGGTAAAGGGCTATATGCAATGCAGGGGAATCAACTAGGGTCTGCTGCCTGCAAGGCAAGCATCTTAATCCCAGTACACTCTTCCTAAACCCTCCATGAAATATGTTTAACATATACTATGAACATTGAGTTTTCAGTTGACATTTTGAGGGGTTCAATAAAAAGGCATACAATTTGTCTGAAATTCTATAAGGACTTCATAAGGAAAAACCATTGACTCATTGACTAAACTCTACGTGATTCTTCCACAATTCTTTTTTTTTATAATAATAATAATAATTTTTTAGCTGTCTGGATGGGGCCCAGATGCATGTGAAGGCTCTCGAGCTCCACTCAAAGTCTCCCGCCCTTAAGAAATGAGAGAGAGAGAGAGAGAGAGAGAGAAAGAGAGAGTGAGAGAGAAAGAGAAGGGGAGAGGAGGGAGAGAAGAGGGAAGAGAAGGGAGAGAGAAAAGAGAGGAGGGAGAGGAGAGAGAGGTAGAGAGGAAAGAGGGGGAGAGAGAGGGAGAGAGAAGAGATAAAAGAGAGAGAAGGGAGAGAGGAAGGAGGAGAGAGAAGAGGGGAGAGAAGGGAGAGAGGAGAAAGCACTTCCACAATTCTTAATGCAAGAGAAAATCTTGCAGTTAGGACTGACTCATCTAAGGAGAGTTATCTTTGAAATTCTTCTTCATTTATGTTATTTCCATGGTGTCTTGGATTATGTGCTCTGACCCCTCTTTGAGCTAAAACGTTTCCATTAATTACAGGTAATCACTAGAGAGACTGGGTATGAACATCAATATAAATTTATTGAAGGTCAGTGTGCAACAAGGCTAATTACAACAGGGAATGTAATTAGCTGCTAGCATCTAGATACCATAATAAAGTTTATTCTTGAGTCTACAACTTTCTACTAGTATCCTTTGTTTGTTTGTTTGTTTGTTTGTTTGTTTTGTTGAGTCACACCCTGTGATGCTCTGGGGTTACTCCTGACTGTGAGCTCAGAAATCGCTCCTGGCTTGGGGGACCATATGGGATGCAAAGGAATTGAACCACGATCTGTCCTAGGCTAGCACTGCAAAGCAGACGCCTTACCACTCCGTGTCACCTCAACCAGTATCCTTATGTGATCATATTACTTTATGGTTTCTGGCCTGAATTTTGTTTGGTAACTCTCTTCCCTTGGTATTCTGAACAAATTTCAACATAGCTAGATTCCTTAACATCTAGGCATAATAGAAAAGGGAATTACTCTCTTCTTTGAATTTTTAAATGCACCTACCCAGGTTTATTTTTTTCTTTTGTAAATTATTACTAGAAGTGTGACTCTCTATTAACTTTAGGGAATAACCAGAAGGATACAAATTCATTGCAGACTTTTATCAGGATAGCATAAGAAAACCAATTCAACCTCCATGTCAGATAAACAAATGGGATAAGGGAAATACTCTCAAATGTGCTTTTTGCATTATTTGTCAATACTTATTTTTTTCTTTTTCACAAAAGTTACTACTTAGATGATACTGTCAGAATGAAAGAAGATAGAGTTATTATTTGAGGTATGCCTAATGCTTTGCTTAGAATAATTTGAGATAGTTCTTAGTTAACATGTACATTTATTTAGGTGAAAATTAAATCACAAATATTTACAGGGTATCTACAGTAGTAAGAACACCATACTTGAACTTTATAAGAATAAAAAAATAAGTAAATCCGTTTCTAATCTAATATATATATAAAGTATATTTAAATATTCTTATTTTAGATTCTTTCACTGACTTTTGTCCTCAATAAATAATACATGGTTACTTATCTTTTAAAGGTCAGCTATGACTATTTCATTGTCTTGTCCTTTCTTAAGGATAAGAGAAAGCACTGTCAAAATGTAGCTAAAGGAACATGCCTCTTTTTGACTGCTGTGATCTTGGCATGCTAACCAACCAGATAATTTCTAGCTGACTTTCAGAGAAGTTTCTTTTCAATGCTCTCTGATTATAGAATGCCTGCATTTTATACTGTGTGGCTGATTATGTTCGCATTATCAAGAGTGAAAAATGATGACCTCAAAAGATATCATTTAACACTTTAAATTTAAACACTTGTATTGTGTTTAAAATATAACTTCTTGTTCAAAATCTGGTAAAAAATTATAATTATATAATAATCTCTTTCTGAACGTTTGAGCCCTGGAATGTGCATTTATTTTGGCCTATTTCTCATTCACCTTGTTAGTGATCACTAATATCTAATCTTGATAGTTTTAAACATTTGACTTTTATTAACAAAAACTATAACCTCTTGAATTTGTGTTTAATATGATGGTTTAGTCAGCAAATTAGACACAAGAGAACATAGTATATTGCTAAATAATTCTTGAATTAATGACTGAAAACTTTACTGTGAAGTTTTATTTACTATCCTGGAGTTCTTAAAAGTTTTTTTTTCTTACCATATGTATGGTTCTAATGGAAGCTCATAATTTATTTTTAATTTTATGCTGTAAACTTTTGCTTTTTATAGCAATTTATTAGTGATACGTAGATCAAAGTTTCTACCTTTCAGTCACTTATTAATTCCTGCGATATTTAATTAAAAAGCAGTTTATCTTTTCAATATATTATTTTAATTAATTTAATTCCAATAAATTAATATTCTTCAGGTAACTTTAGGCTCAGTTAGACAAAGCAAGTTGATTCAAGAACAAATTATCTACCCAAGTGCTATTTTTTAATACCTATTTTTAGTGAATTTTCAAATCTTAGTAGTAGAAATGACCTATTAGTCACCTTGATTGAACACTTATTTGATACCCAGATTTTTCCCTAACCAATTTATATAGTTTACTTATTTTCAACAAAGTAGTTTTAAGTGTCAAATATCTATGAGTGTGTTTTTCATAGTGTATGTTTTTCTCCAGTTGTCATTTTTGCAATATCTACTGCAATGTGCAAGCAGAAGACCAAAATAAGAATTTATTATAATTTTAATAATATAGTTTGAACATTAGTCATGTGCTGGGTGCTTTGAGATACTGCTATTTCTAAAGTTCCATTCCCTGAAAATTTGCAATCTAAAATTAGAAATGGGAACAAATAGGAATGGTTCATGTAGAAAGAAGATCAGTAAAGATGGGTGACAGCAAAAATAGCAAAAATGTTTAGCAGCCCATTTCTAAGGTCATATTAATCATATTCTGAACTATTGAAAAGTGCTAATTTAACTAATTATCTCTTTATTTATATAAATATATAGTTATATCTATAACTATTATCTCTTTATTTCTATATTACATTCCTTTTCGTCTGTGAAATGTGTGTGTGTGAAAGAGAAAAAAGGAGAGAGAGAGAGAAGTAAGGAAAGAAGAGAGAGATATAGGTAGTTCTAGAGAGACCTAGAGGAAGGTGGAGAGGGGCAGAATTAAAATTATATACCTTCAGGCTAGATCAGTAGTAGAGTGGGTAGCCTAGATAACTCTGGAACACAGATCGTGGAGTAACCCTTAAGCAGCACCATGTGTTGCCCCCAAATATAAAACAACCTTGATAACAACAACAAAAAGCTGCCTCAGTTTCAGAGGTCAAAAGCACAATCTGGGTACCATGTACTCTCCTGCACTATGAAATTTTAACAAGTGAATTCAATTTTTGAAATTTAATACAATTTGTGAAGGTGTGATAAAGCAAATTGGTCAATCTATACATCAAAAATGACCCTTATTTTAGCTGAATTTTAATTGATAGTTTTATTTTTTACCTTAAAAAAATAAATAGAGATGGGACTGGAGTGGTGGCACAAGTGGTAAGGTGTTTCCTTGCCCGCACTAGCCTAGATGGACCACGGTTCGATCCCTTTGCATCCCATATGGTCCCCCAAGCCCGGAGTGATTTCTGAGCGCATAGCCAGGAGTAGCCCCGAGCATCACCTGTGTGGACCCCAAAAAAAACAAACAAAAAATAACAACAAAATAAAAAGATAGATGGAGGCAAAAAATAGATGTGTGTATGAAATCAATTAATTCAAGTATTTACATAATTATCTGTATGTTAAATTATATTGTAGTCACAGAAAAAGGAAAGTAGACTACAAAGACTATTTTACTCCATATGGATTTCAGAGTATAATAACAATCATTTCTTTATTAGAAAGCACAAGTACAAAAAAAGGTCATCGGTTCGAATCCCGGTGCCCCATATGGTCCCCCGTGCCTGCCAGGAGCAATTTCTGAGCATGGAGCCAGGAGTAATCCCTGAGCACTGCCGGGTGTGACCCAAAAACCAAAAAAACAAAAAAACAAACAAACAAAAAAAAGCACAAGTACTATCATATGAGTGTATATTCGAGAAGAACTCAAATTGTAAATATCAGTTGAAGCTACTTTCTAACATCCATTCAAGTGGCAAGGACTAGACCCAAATATCATCTTTATAGCTCAAGCCAAACCAATATAAAAATTTTTTCCCTAATAATTTTTCAAATTTTTATTCTTATTTAATTTCCTTACAGTTGACTTATGAGGCCCAACTTTCATGACTGAAGTGAGGATGAGAGATTTGGAGACTACATACTCTCAGAACCAATGGGTGCTATCTTATGATCAAAAGGGGAAAATCATCAACTTACCTCTAGAAAGAGTACAAGTTGCAGAGAAATAAAATTTAAAAGAAATACAAAAATACAATACAAAATCCCTTCCTCACACCTATATTCATTTTGCTGCTCTATTTACAATAGCCAGACTCTGAAAACAACCAAGATGCCCTTCGACAGATGAATGACTAAAGGAACTGTAGTACATATACACAATGGAATATTATGCAGCCATCAGAAGAGATGATGTCATGAAATTTTACTATACATGGATGTACTTGGAATCTATTATGCTGAGTGAAATAAGCCAGAGGGAGAGAGACAGATGCAGAATAGTCTCATTCATCTATGGATTTTAAGAAAAATAAAAGACTTTTTTTTTTGGTTTTGGGTCACATCCAGCAGCACTCAAGGGTTACTCCTGGATTTATGCTCAGAAAATTTATGCTTGGGGGGTTATATGGGATGTCGGGATTCAAACCACCATCCTTCTGCATGCAAGGCAAACCCCTTACCTACATGCTATCTCTCTGGTCCCTAAAAGACATTTTTGCAATAATTCTCAGAGACAAAAGAGAGGAGGACTGGAAACTTCAGCTCATGCCATGAAGCTCACCATAAAGAGTGATGGATACACTTAGAGAAATAACTACACTGAGAACTATCATAACAATGTGAATGAATGAGGGAAGTAGAAAGCCTGTCTAGAGTAAAGGTGGTAGTGGATTGGGGAGAAGGTAGACTTGAGACATTGGGATGTTGCACTGGTGAAGGAGGGTGTTCTTTACATAACTGAAACCCAACTACAATCATATTTGTAATCAAGGTGTTTAAAAAATATTAAAAATTAGTAGACTTGGATCCCTTTCCTTTCCAACTTGGAAAGATCTCCTCAAGGTTATTTATAAGATATTCAATCTTGGTAGAATACATTGAAGACTGATGAATGAAGGATGAATGACGGCTGGTGAAATTTTTTGCTATTTATTTTTCTTCTCTATGTCTTTTTAATTAGAACTTGAGTCATTGAGCTCAGTTAGCTTAGATTTAACTCACAAATTTTCACTCATATTTTTGTGACAATATAAGGAATATTGGACTCTTATTATCTCTTTAATTTTCTTTTCTTATCTCTTTAATTTTCCTTCCTAGGTTATTGAGAATCTTTTTGAAATAATACTTGGAGATAGATTATTTTAAAATTATAAAAATATATATAAATTATAGCTATATTCTTATTTTAAAAACTAAATTGTAATTATTTATGGTATTATCTTTTTATTGATATACAGTGGATATACTCCAGGAAATCTGATTTAGCCAGATTATATGATTTTTTTGTATAAAGCAATTGAAAAATTATTAGAAAGCAAGCGTTTATATACTCTAGTCAACCAATTTTAACTGACAATCTGGCAGAGAAAAGCAAAAGGAAGTAGAACTCCTGCTTTCATGGAGAAAAGATCTTCAACACATTAAGCTTGCTTTTATCAGAGTCTGTTAAGCTCATATTTACTGAACTTTGAGTCAGGGGTCTGATCTTAGGTGGATGAACAGAGCTGAGATTTATATGTTCTCAAGAGACAAGAATACAGACACTGATTATATCATAGTAATGGAAATTTTGTCTTCATATCAAGGTTAATCATCTTAAGTAGATTGCCAACCTTGCTTAAACATTGTGTCCAAAATTGAATGATAATGTATATGAATCACAAAGTATGTTTTCTTGTTAGGGGAAGTGTATTGGGATCTTTCCTGTTGATTTTATTAAAAGAATGAAGATGCTTTGATCTGTTGGAACCCAATGTAGAGGCATAGAAGTTCAGGATAGAAGAGGGTAACAGGATAGATGAAAAAGCAGATGGCAATTACTGCCATTAAATTGAGCCATTAATGTCAATTAAAATAAGAATAAAATTTTAAATTAAAATTGTTTTTTTAAATCGAGAATTTAAGTTCATGTGGAAATAGTCTATTAATTTGTGCATTCCAATATTTTATTATCACAACTCTTTAAGTCTTACAGCAGTTCTTTTAAGTTAATACTGCTAGTATTCATTATCATGGATCTATTTTGCAGATGAACTATAGTAATATTGAATAATTTGTCTAGCAGCATATAGTGAGTCATGAAGACAACAGCATATATGATTATACTGTCTTGAGGGAAGGAAGGCTATAGGCATGTATAGAGGTCCCCTTGGTGATTGAAACAGCGTGCACAATTTGTATTTAATACAAGATTTCAAGTGAATTAATATATTCACCTTAATAGTTTAATTTGAGAGTAGAAAGACTTCATATAAATATGAGAAAGTCAGTTAAATGCCTTGATTTTTTCCTCTTAAAATATAGAGATGATGAAAAGTCCTTATTTTTATTTGTTTAAATGGAAGTCAGAAATATAATTATCCTTTTGATATGTATCCAGTCATTTCCCATAAAATAATTAAAACAGAATCGATTTCTGATATCTTCAGAATTTTAAAGGGAAATTTTCAAATTGTTCAAATAAACTAACCTGATTGTTTTCCATCTAAATAACTAGTACATATTTAATTTTATTTTTGATTTTGGAAATGATTTAGTAACTATGAAGTCGGGTAAAATTGAATTGGTCTGGTAAGGAAGTTATGTCTCCTATTGGGACAAAAGCCAAGTATTATTTCTGAGTCTAGTAGTTGTGTACTTAGATCCTAGTTGATTTCTTAAGTTTCTCTACATTTACTTTTTCTTCTATGTGGTGTAAATGATGAAGTGGCTAACCAGCCAAAAAAGCACTCAATTGCTGGAATGCAAGGGAAAAAGGCAAAGTATTTTCTAATTGAATTGCAAACACCAGTTCTTTAACTAGAGATCTAAAGAGAGAAATAATGTTGCTCTCCAAAAGCTGGTATTTATTGTTTTTGCTTTGTTTTTTAAATACCCAACTTGATATGCTGTGAAGAACAGAACTTCAAACAGCAATTGCCATCTGCTTTTTCATCTATCTCTTACCCTCTTCTATCCTGAACCTCTATGCCTTTATATTGATTACTAACAGATCAAAGCATCTTCATTATTTTTTAATAAAACCTACAGGAAAAATACCAATACACTCAAAGGTAAGAGGGCACACATTTTTTTTTT
>PVKC010002177.1:10495-45276 GCA_004027635.1 Crocidura indochinensis | reverse complement strand
TATTTCAAGGGCCTTTGTTTCCTTTTTCCACTTTAATTTCATGACAGTTATAGATCACCACTATGGTTAGCATCCAAGAGTGAGATACAATATCTCTCCTTTTTCTAGGGTTGGCAGGAAGTGTATGCACTTTAAAAAAAAAAAAGAAAGAAAGAAAGCTTAGTCAAACCACATGTGGAGTGAAATTCGCAGTTCACTCTGAAGCTACTGCTGCTCCTAATTCAAGACAGCGATGACAGGCCTCAGGGAGACACATGGCCAATCTTGTGGAAACATACAAACCTAATCATATTGTAAAATAGTGGGGTTTATAAACAGAATCGGGTGCTAACATAAACCACTGAAGTGCAGAGCACATGGATTTTGGAAACCTCTGTGATAGATATACTTTTTTTAAATAATAAAGTACTAAATTAATATTTCAGAAATGTCTAGGACTAGATCCAAAATATGACGGAACCAAAAGTTTCAAGAACTCTTCTAAAATGTCTATTTCATGTGCCTTGGCATGGCCACTTATGAAGACCAAGTGCATTTCCATTTAGTCTAACTTAGTCTTTGGTCTTTCAAGAGAATATTCAAATAGCATTAGCATATGCTTGGCTTGAACTGAGGGAAGATTTATATATGGAGCTATATAATTTTGTGAGGGTTAAATTGACACATATGTCTGCTAAGAAGCCTGTGTCATAACTTCAAACATTCTCACTTTTATGGTAGCTATGTGCTTTTCAGTAACAGCAAATAAAACACATTTCAGGGTCCTGAGTGTTAGCACTCCAATCCTCCTCCTCCTCCTCGTTCCCCTCCTCTCTTCCTCCTCCTCTTCTTCATCTCCTCCTTCTTCTCCTTCTCCTCTTTCTCCCACAATAGTCAAGACAGAGAATTTTCTTCTCAAGGCTAAATCTTAATGTTCCTAGCCAGGATTCACACAGTTCACAAACCTCATTTAATACAAAGTTGTTCTGAGAAAAAGACCCACAGAACCTGAGCCATGGCAATGAACTTGTGATATTTGGAATCATGTCTGTAAAAATATTTGGACACCAGATGGTGGATTGTTAGGCACATTCATCCCAAACCAAAAGATAAAAAAAAAAATCACACAAAATTGAGCAGGGCAGGGTGTGGGTGTTTGGGGGAAGCATGCTATGTATGTGTGGATCTAATTTTAGTCTCCAGAATACACAGCATTCAGTATGTTGAGTTCTCTTCTAGACCCCATTAGTTTTCTATTCAAAATATATGCAGAATCAACCCAGTATCCCCCAAATGTGTCCCAAGATTCTATCTATTTTTCTTTACCTAAACTGCTAACTGATCAATGCTTCCACTTAGCTGTTACCAACTGGTCATTTAAAATTATAAATTAGACTGTCTCTGCTCTGCTAAAAACCATAGGATTCTCACTATAAAAGTGGAATTCCTTATTCTTCTCCCTTCATGTCCAAACACTGAGCTTTCTGCTTCCAATGTAAATGTCATATTGCTTTCCTTTGTGTCTTGTACATACTTTAATCTTCCTGAAATATATTTCCTCTATACCAATATATAGCTCACTTTTTCAGTTTCAACAGACCAATCATCAAAAGAACCATAGAGAAGTATAAATGTCCTTTCTATTTTGGAGAGAGGGGAGCTGTAGCTCTTCTAGAAGTGCTCAGGGCTTACTCCTTCTTCTATGTCTGGATATGACTCCTGGTGGTACTTGAGGAACCAATAGTATGCAGTAGTTAAGACAAAACTAGTACTGGTAATATGCAAAGCAATCCTCTTAACTTTTTTGTATTATTTGTATTATTTTTATTATTGTTTCAGTGCTATATATTCTAATATAATATACTGATGAATAGAATGTAACATGCTTTTACTTAATTTCATTTATTGTAAAAAATATAATCACTTTTCATATTATCAAGTAAAATAATGTAAATTACTGGTGAAACTAGTTTTTCCCTGACACAAAATCTAGTATATTTTCCCAGGGTCCTGACACAGATAGACTGAGTATAAATTATTTTGTCCATCTGCATTAAAATCTTCAATTATTTAATATATGTCCCATTTTGGATAATGCTATTTTTAAATGCATATACTAGTCAATGATGTATCAAGTAAACTTTGCAAAGTTTTATTATATATGAAAGTTTCCAAAGAGAAAGACAATAGCCACAATGCAGAACTTAGAATCTAGTGCATTTTCCATAAGTGTATTATGGCCACAGGGGATTTCCAGCCCCATCTTGGCTTTTCACAATGATAGCACCTGCCTCTGGCTCTAGCCAAATAGATGGCACTAAAAACCTCTCTATCTCAGTGTCTTGCCTGTAAAATGGGATTAATTTAAAAATGTTTGTTAACTTACATAAATCAACGATGACTATTTTAATAGTATAATGTCCAGTCAGAATCATAGAAGGTTTATTTTGGTTGTCAATACTGATATATTTTATAGTAGATAAGTCACAGAGCATTTTATCTCTGCACAAGAACCCTGCAGTGTCTTCCTACTTTAAATGCAAATCTGCTTTATCATCTAGCTTTTCACTGCTTCTCCATCTTGACTCCACTTGCCCCGTACAGCTCTGACTCCACTGGCACCTGTGACAATGTTTACACCAAGTCACATATTTGGAACTGGGATACATTATTGTTTCCTTTTTTCCAATAATAGTATATATTATCTGTGTCGACAGTCTCTACTCCACTTCCTTCATATGTTGCTTTATTAGTGAAATTCTCCCCATTTTTGTTCCCCCACAAGTTTCCACCTCATCAATGTTCTATTTCTCTCTCATGCATCATTGGGTGATATGATTGACTACAAATTTGACTCTATTTATTTGACTCTTTTTTTGCTTTCCTACACAGACTTTCTATAAACTATTAAAAATAGAGATTTTTACTTTGCTCATTTCTACAGTGCCAGCCCAGACAAATCACAGTATCACAGTTTATAAATTTCTGTGGGATTATTAGATAAAATAATTGCTTTAAACACAGTCGACTGAATAATTACATTAACTTACTTCCCATCTGCAAGATTATCAGATCTGAAGAGGGGATAATCTTCTGGCGCTGGTTTTCCAGTGTGATCTTCATACAAGAAAACAGGTGATCTCCCAACCTCAACACCAATTTGTTGAATACCATGCTCATTGTATATAGATAAAAGAAAAGACTGAATTCCTTTCTTGGGTTTTACTGTAAATAATATTGAAAAATCTTCTGGAAAAGTTCTTCCTGAAAAGATAAAGTCCATAAGTTTAGAAACTCCAAATTTCCAAGTACTCTAGTATCATTTATTTAAAAAACTTGCTGTGTGGTTTCAGTTAAGACACTTAAATTCAATCAAATGACAATCTAGATTAAAAAAATGAAACCCTTTTTTGTTCATAAGCATGATGACTCGATGTTCTTACATTTATATAAAATGTGCCTCCCTTGTATCAGTTATGATGTTAACACATTACCCTTCTGAAATGAACTTTAAGAGAATACATCTCTTGAAATAATTATCCAAGCTATACACAAACTTTAAAACACTCACAAAGTGCAGTTACTTGACTAGGATATAGGCCAGTAACCAGGGGTGCATACATATATGGGTATAGGTAATGTGTTTAGTCATGGGCATTATATGATCCCCTCCCTGAGCCCTCTGTACACTGTACCCTATTACTTGAGCACCATTATATTATTACTTTAGAGCTTCTAGCTATCTGGCAGAGCAGGCCCAGGTTTGCACAGCATAACATTCCTCCACCAAAAATTAAGGGAAACTATATGGCAAAATCATATCTGAAATAGACAAGGTAACTTCCTTGCATAAGGCCAAAGGTCCACAGAGAAAGCCAAGAGTGATTCCAGAGCATAAAGCCAGGAATAATCCCTGAGCACCATAAACTGTGGCACCCAAAACCAAAGTCTTTAATTTAATTAATTCAAAATAAATAGAATACAAACATATACTACTGCTTAGTGTCTTCTTGACAAAAAAGGGAAGGATGTCACGAAGGAAGGCTCTCCCTAGCAATAGATGAGGGTCCAAGGCAAGTGAAACTTAGCCTTGTTGTGTGGGCATGTACAATGACTTCCCAGCAATGTACTACTTTCTCAGTTCAGGAGGTATGGAGGGCAAGACAATCCTTCTAGTCACCTGGACTACTAGAATGGTGTTGATAAAGATATTTTCTGGTATTTAAATGTGCATATAAGTCATGAACTATAGCCCTTTGAACTAGCTTCCCACTTCCTATCCCTATTTTATTCATTTTATAAACAATAATCACATGATCACTGTATTGGTGAACATGTGTTATTATTCATTTTTATTATTTTCTATTTTGACAGAAATTTTTATAAAAATTTGATATAGATCTTATATATGTAAATTTGATACAGATCTTATAATTAAGTGCTCTTTATATATATTAATATATATACATATATAAGTAAAACCCAAAGACAAGCATGCTTGTAATCATGGTGATTAAATAAAAATATTTATAAAAAATTTAATACTTAAAAATAAGTTTGTGAGGAAAGATACACATGCTCTACACAGATATTCTTTCATATATTGAAATATCTAAAATTACTCATTTTAGTCACATATTATGATGAAATAAACCTTGATATATTGATTCTGTTAACAGGCAAAAAATAATCCAAAAGCCATATTTAGTACTTTTCTGGCATGATTAAAATTAGAAAATGACTATCACATTGAAAAGTAGCAAGCCTGACCCTGATATTTTAAAGCAAAGTATAAAAAAATATAGACCGGTTCTTTGGGATTTCGAAGGTTCATCTATAAACCTAATTTTCTCTTTTAAAAAGGCCATACCTTTTCAATCACGGCAGAGATAAATAGAAAAAAAATTACATTTTGTTACTTAATTTTTAATTTGATTTTAATATTCTATAGAATCAATTTTCTTTTCAGTAATAAATTTGTTTTTTGCAATTTTTGCAATTCATTACATTTTTTATCTGAGAAACTATTATAAAAATTCATTTGTGTTTTTTGTTGTTTTGGTCTTTTTGTTTTGGAACCACACAATGCACAGGACTTACTCCTGGCCTGCATTCAGGAAGTAATCCTACTTCTGGCCATGTGCAAACGCCCTATCTGCTGTACTATAACTTGGGCTCCAAAACATTTTTAGAAGACTCAATAAATAACCCTAATAAATGTTTTCAAAGATAGTTTCCACTGTGTTCCTACTAAAAAGTTACAATCATGTTTAGTCATTTACAATGTCTTGTTTTATGACTTGTCTAGTATGAAACAATTCCATGGAAAAATTAGGGACAAAAAACATTTTGTTGTTTTGAGGCTACACCTGGCATCCTACTTATGTGTTCAGGGTCACTACTGGTGGCATTCAAGGAATCTTGTGGGAATTGGGGATGGAATTTGTTTCTTCTGAATGCAAAATATGCTTTTCTCCTTTTGAGCTCTCTTTCAAACTTGGAACAATTTCTTCCAAATATTTAAAATATTAAAAAATATAAAGTGAATAAATAATATTTTTCTAAAATGACCTGAGTAGAAAAAAAGGACACCTGGTGATAAATATATATTGAACATGTCCACAGTGGAACAATAGTTTAGAGGGTTTGGCATTTTTCATGCATATAGTCAGCCTTGGTTAGATTCTCACCATCCTATATGGTCCCTCCAATTACTGACAAGATTAATTCCTGAGGGCAAAGTCAGGAGTAAATCCTGAGCATCACCAGGGATGACACCCACCCAAATAAACAAAAAACATATTGAAGATGCAACATAGATTCATGGGTTAAATTATTAATCCTATGTAATTTGGACAAATCGGAAAATTTCAGTGCTTAATTTCCTCTTCTGTTAAAAAGGATGGGAAAATTCAAATTGCAGGTAAACTTTAAAAAATATTTACAAGAAACCTTGAGCAATCAAGTAGGACAAATAATGACTGATCTGTTTAAAAAATATACTGCTGGAAAATTTTCATTTCACAACTGGTCCTCTTATATTATAATATATCAGCACTTTTATACAAAAAAATTCACTATATATTTTTCAATATTCTTCAAAGAACCTACCAGCTTTATAAAATCTATAGTCTCATATTTCAATAACTTGTGAAGTAATATGTAACATCATTATAGAGAATTTAAATATAATTCACAATAATTCATTTCATAAAATCTGTAAAGTATTTCTCTCAAAATAACTTTACATAAATTTAAAAAAAACATTCATTATGTTTAAATCCATGCCCATTAGAGTAGTATCACAACTAGGATAAAATAGTGATCAACCTTATGAATAAATTCTATGCACATATAAAAATGATAAAAAGTATCAGATGTTTATTGACATGTAACAAAATGATTTATTAAATATTCAAATAAAGACCCTTAAATTATCTAAGTAAACATAATAATGAATAAAAAATTGTTTTCACAGTCTAAAGTGAGATATATAAAAGAATTATATTTCTGCCCAAGAGTGGTGCATTAATTAGAACAAAAATGTAAATAACAGCAGTTAGCAGAATAGTGAAAGCAGCATCATAGTAATAGAATAAGCTTACCTGAAAATAACTGTTTTGTTGGGGCACTGATTTGTGCTAGTTTTGAAACTCTGTAAGCAGTATCAGAACCTTTTGAATTCTTTCTATTTGCGCAAAAGCCTGTTGTTTTTGATATTCCCTCTGGAGACTTGTGGAAATCTAAAGCTTTTAGTACATCAATGGGAGCAGCTGTAAAATAAATTGATAAGAAAAAATTAATTGAACTAATAATACAATATAAAAATTAGTTTTTTAACAATTCCTCTATTCACACCTATTTACCACTTGATATATTTCAATAATATTTGAGTGGAGAACTGAAGAACAAGACAGAAAGTAAAATATAGATATTAGGGGCCGGGCGGTGGCGCTAAAGGTAAGGTGCCTATCTTGCCTCCTGTGCTAGCCTTGGACGGACCGCGGTTTGATCCCCCGGTGTCCCACATGGTCCCCCAAGCCAGGGGCGACTTCTGAGCGCATAGCCAGTAGTAACCCCTGAGCGTCACTGGGTGTGACCCAAAAACCAAAAATATATAGAGAGATATTAATATCCCAAAATTAATCAATATCAAAATAATATGATACCATCTTATGCCTTTGATAATGTCACATATCCAAATGTCTAAAAGCAGACACAATTGAGGTGATTATGACTTGAAACTGTTAGTTGGGACTGTTGTTTGATTCAGACTTTATAAAAAAATATATATATATTCAAAAAATAGGAATAAAACTGCAGCATGAGCCAGTGATATTACTTCTTGGCATTTATCCTTAAAATACAAAAATATTTATTTGAAAGACTATATGCATGCTTATTTTCATTGTCACAGATAGCAATATAGCAAGATATGGAAACAATCCAATTACGCAACTACAGATGAATGAAGGGTTCAGGCCGTGGGATTTATAAAAAATGGAATACAATGCAGCTCTAAGATAGAACAAAATCTTGCAATGTGCAACAAACTGGCTGGAACAAAAGAACATGATCCTGAGTAAAGTTAGTCAGAAGGAAAGAGATGCAGAATAAACTCAGCATATATATAACAACAAAGGTAAAAATCAACATAATGATCCACATATTTGGGAGGTACACAGAGAGAGAGGAGTTGTTTAGGGATCCTTGGAAGACAGAATGGACACACAGGTTATTCGTGCAGTGTTAGAATTATGTGTATGAGAAACCATTATTAACAACTTTGTAAACTACAATATGTCAAAACTACATTATACACTCAAACGTTAACTTTAAAAACAACAAATTTGGGACCAGAGCAATAGCACAGCCGGTAGAGTGTTTACTATGCACGCAGCCAACCAGGAACTGCCAGGAGTAAATCCTGAGAACAGAGCCAGGAATAACTCCTAAGTGCCACCAGGTGTGGTCCCAAAATCAAAAGGCAAGCAAGCAAACAAAAACCTTCAAATTCAGAATTAAATGAAGATTTCCATATAGAGCTATGATATATATGTAATTATATATGTATAGTCATATTTTACATTAGTATTAAGCATATGCAATGTACAATGTATATACATATATGTTCGTGTATATATTTTTTGTTTGTTTTTATGGGGCCACACCAGGTGATGCTCAGGGGTTAATCCCGGCTATGCATTCATAAATCTTCCTGGCTTGGGGGACCATATGGGACACCAGGAGATTGAACTGTGGTCCATTCTAGGCTAGTGTATGCAAGGCAGATGCCTTACCTCTAGCGCCACGGCTCCTTCCCCAACTGTGTACATATTTTATATGATTTTATAAACATTCCACTGACTTCAATTACATTTTGTTAATTCATCAATTTTTTCAAGCAATGGCATTGTTTGAAGTGAACGTCTGTCCATACTATATTCACTTACAATAGATTTATTATAAAAGCATTGATTACCTATTAATTTTGAAGGTCAATATTTACAATGCAATCAACAATGACTATCATAAATGCACAGTTAGTAAATTATATACATTAAAATAAACTAAATTATATTTCATAAAATACATAAAAATATAATGCCTTTAAGGTCAAGTAAGGCGCTTGACTTGCATGCAGTTTACCTGGGTTCAAACCCAGTACCCCATATAGGCCTTCCAAAAGCACCAGGAATAATCCCTCTGTGGAAGATATGTGAGGAATAAGCCCTGAACACAACTGAGTAATAACCAAAACAAATTTACATATATATATGTATATATATACATACACAGAGGTACCTGTCACATCTT
This sequence comes from Crocidura indochinensis, assembly GCA_004027635.1. NCBI lineage: Eukaryota > Metazoa > Chordata > Mammalia > Eulipotyphla > Soricidae > Crocidura > Crocidura indochinensis. The sequence goes on along the minus strand of PVKC010002177.1, from coordinate 36,480 downwards.
TTTCTGGAATATTTTATTGTATATACACAAAGCATATATAAACAGCTACATATGCAATTTGTGTATTTATGTATGAATACCTACATTCATATATAATTTACTAAAAATTTATTTTATATTTATGAGAGGAAATTCATAGACATCACATCATGTTTTATAATATTTTCAGAGTTCCCAGGTATGAATAAGTGATTCTTTTTTACTTCCTTTTATGCATCCATAGAGTTTCCAACACAAAAGTATTTGTTCAGTGAAAGCATCAGTTTCCAACATACAATTATTTCTTGTTCCTTATTATAGCAGTAAAGTGGTCATTATAAAATAAACATGGAATACAAAAATTTTCCATGATACATGTGATCCTTTGCGTTAAATATGATGGTTTAATTAGCTTTATAATATAATTCAAACTGAAATATGTGTATGGGGATGTAGTTTATATCATGCAAACAACATCATTATAAATGAGTATGCATGCAATACAATTGTTTTAAAACTGAGGGGAAATGTACATAACAATATTTTTCTATTTTAACCATTGGTATACTTTCAAGTATGCTATTTGGTAGCCAAATCATACTTGAAATTTTGTGCAAAAGTATACAACTGATATACAACCACTTGTATACTTTAAAGTACACAATTTAAATGATACAATTTGGTAACAAAATTATATTTGGAATTTTGTGCAACAATCACCACTTTCTCCAAAAGTGTTAAATATATCAGTTTTTTTGGGGGGGAGGGGTTGGATTTTTGGGTCACACCCGGCAGTGCTTAGGGGTTATTCCTGGCTCTATGCTCAGAAATTGCTCCTGGCAGGCTCAGGGGACCATATGGGATGCAGGGATTCGAACCACCGACCTTTTGCATGAAAGTCAAAAATGCCTTACCTCCATGCTATCTCTCCGGCTTAAACATACCGGTTTTAAACAAAAACATTAATTACTGGCAATAATGCCTCACTTCCTTTGCCCAAATCCATGAACTACTAAATTCTATATGAATATTTTCCTATAAACTGAACAATGTTATATTCCTCAACCTTTAAAACATAAAGGTCTAGAGAGAAAGAGTAGCAGGAATAGCATTTGCCTTTCATATGGCCAAACCATATTGAATCTCTGGAAAACCATATATTCTATCCAGCCTGAGAGAATTCATCCCTTGGAAGTCAGTGTAAACATTGAGCATAGTTGACTATGGCCCAAAAACAAATAAAGAAAAATCCAAAAACATATGACTAAGCAATCTTACTTAATCCTAAGTAGATAAGTATTCAAGGAACTGAAAATGAGGAGTTAAATAAATAACTGTATGACAACATTCACAGGAAAGTTTTTAGAAAGTCTAATCATGAAATAACCCAAGTTTCCATCAGTACAAAACGTATTTTGAAATTGGGTCGGGGCTAAAGAATTAGTTTAGGGGCTAAAGAAAAGGTTCTTGCCTTGCAAACATCCAAATCAGATTTAATCTCAGATACCAAATATTATCCCTTGAGCCCTGCCTCGACGGCCATTATTTTCAGAGTCAGGTCCCAAAATGAAATCTAAATTTAATTGACTAAGAAAAACAAAATATTAATCATATGACCTATGAGTGTACATGTTATATTTTATCTTTTAGAGTGTACATGTTACATTTTATATTTTTAAAAATTAAAAAATGTCAACTATGTAATGCATTTTCTTTAAATATATTAATTTAATAAAAAACTTTTATTCCCATACTGAAAGCAATATGGAGATTCCTCCAAAAACTGGAAATCGAACTCCCATATGATCCAGCTATACCACTCCTACGAATATACCCCAGGAACACAAAAATACAATACGAAAATCCCTTCCTTACACCTATATTAATTGCAGCACTATTTACATAGCAAGACTCTGGAAACAACCAAGATGCCCATCAATAGATGAATGGCTAAAGAAACTGTGGTACATATACACAATGGAATATTATGTAGCTGTCAGGAGAGATGAAGTCATGAAATTTTCCTATACATGGATGAACATGGAATCTATTATGCTGAGTTAAATAAGTCAGAGAGAAAAACGCAGAATAGTCTCACTCACCTATGGGTTTTTTAAAAAAATGAAAGACATTCTTGCAATAATAATTTTCAGACACAAAAGAGAGAAGGGCTGGAAGTTACAGTTCACCTCATGAAGCTCACCATAAACAGGGATGTGTTTAGAGAAATAAATACATTTTGAACTATCCTAATAATGAGAATGTATGAGGGAAATAGCAAGCCTGTCTAGAGTACAGGCGGGGGTTGGGTGGGGAGGAGGGAGATTTGGGACATTGGTGATGGGAATGTTGTACTGGTGATGGGTGGTGTTCTTTACATGACTGAAACCCAAATACAATCATGTATGTAATCAAGGTGTTTAAATAAAATATATTAAAAAAACTTTTATTCAAAAAGCAACTTCTTATTGCCTCTCCCATAAAAATATGTGAAATAATCAGATGTTGTTAAATGAATCACCAAGCATGCCTGAAACATATACCTTACCTCATAGATGTTGTAATCAATAAAGCACTATATATTACTAATAGTTATATAAGAGGAAGCTTCTATATTTATTTTCATACTATTTGTGTATGCAAGAACACAGCACTTTTCAGTTTAGAAGGAAATTGTTTAAGTCTGTATACAAGTCAATATTATTGATTTAGAAATTGTTGGTTCTATAATACATAATAAAAATCTAATTTTGTTTCAGTTTCTAAGAGGTCTTAATGAAGATGAGACTGATTAGAAATAGCATTGTGACAAATAAAATATAATTTGTCTTATCCCACAAAGTGTCCTTTAACAGACTTGCTCTAGAAAACTATAACTCAACATTTTAAAAAAAGCTATTGCACAAAATGTGACTAGATTATTAAATGAATGCTTGTTCAATGTGCCTCTGCTTATTTCCTTACAAAGTTAAATTTTAGAAATACTGACAAACACTCAAAATTAGAGCTTTATATATTGACATTTACAGTACAACAAATATATTTTAATGATAATGATCTTGTTTGATAATTTCATAAAACTACTGAATGAAAAACACACTATTTAGTAAGAGTTTATATTGTTCTAAATGTATTAAAAATTACAGTATTTTTCTTTATGGAAATCATATATTTGAGGGAATCATTAACATTTTCAATAATGATACTTATTTTATTTCTTTTTTAGGCTATACCCTGCAGGACTCGGGTAACTCTTGTATCTGACTCAGGAATCACTCCTGGTAGTTTTCTGGAAATATGGCTAGTGCCAAGGGGCAATGAGGGACTGCTAAATTCCAGGCAAAGGCCTTAATCTCTATATAGTCATGCACACTCCTCTACCCCTGATATGAAACTCTTTAGTTCAGTTGTGGGATATTTAAGGAATAATAAATTTTTTGTATTTTTTTAAATTTTGTTTTTTAGGTCACACCCAGCAGGGCTCAGGGGTTACTCCTCGCTCTATGCTCAGAAATTGCTTTCTGGCAGGCTCTGGGGACCATATGGAATGCCACCGTCCTTCTACATGCAAGGCAAACACACTACCTCCATGCTATCTTTCCGACCCCCATCTTTGGCATTTTTATCTATTAAGACATACTTAGGGGGCCAGGCGGTGGCGCTGGAGGTAAGGTGCCTGCGCTAACCTAGGACGGTCCACGGTTGGATCCCCCGGTTCCCCATATGGTCCCCCGTGCCTGCCAGGAGTGACTTCTGAGCGAATAGCCAGGAGTAACCCCTGAGCGTTACCGGGTGTGGCCCAAAAAAACAAACAAAAAAAAGACATACTTAGAGAATTCTATAAAGTGCCATATTTGACCATTTATCAAATCAAGGTTGGTTGTTATGTGAGATAAGCACCTTCCTATATTATATTTCAAGTCCAAATGTCGAAAAATTAATGTGTGACAGTCATCTATCTATATAGAAAGACTCTCAAACGTTTCAAGATGTTTTGTTCAGGGTAGTTGAAAGAATAAAAGTCCAGAAAAGTTGGGAAGGTTGCACTGGTGAAGGAAGTGTTCTTTTTTTATAACTGACACCCAACTACAAACATTATTTGTAATCATGGTACTTAAATAGATATTATTTTTTAAAAAGACCAGAAAAGAGACAAAGGATACATCTGGGCATGTGTCAAGTTTAAATGTTTTCCACTTCATCAATCTCATTGCTACAGACAGTAAATGAAATAAAGATATTTAGCAGTTATAAGCATACTAAAATTATCTTGAACCTGTTGAGTCATAATGTATACATTTTCTTTACATTAACACAATATGAATTATCAAAAAAACTGGTTCTAATTATATTACAACATTCAGACTGCTCCTTTTTTCTTATAATTTTGCTCTGCCGCTATCAATAAGAATACATATAGGGTAAATATATATATATACATATGTATATAGACATACATATATATATAGAGTAAAAACTCAGGGTTAAAATAAACACAGTCAAGAATTCTGTAATTCTTTTTAGTATGAAGAAATGGTGTGGCCCCATGAACAGGTCAGCAATTTCACATGATAAATTAAATAAGAGGAACCACAGTTTTCTTTCCAAACTAAATAATTTAATAGCAGGACCAAACAGGACAAATTTTTCCACATTTTTCCCTTCCTTCTTTGAAACTACTGTGATAGAAATGCATTTATTCTATAGAACTTAAAGTAAGGTTCTATTTAAAGTGTTAAAAAATTCTTTAAATAGACACAATATGAAATAATAATTACTCTTCGAAGAGCAACTTCAAAGAGGGGATATAATTAAGATTCCAGCTTAAAAGGCATACCATATTATAAAAAATGTCTAACTCACCCAGTACTAAAGTCTTAAAGTATTGTTTTCCATTCAAGTAAAGTAAATAATAAATTAACCACTTGGAGATCTTGCCTGTTATTTTCCTCAGCATGACAATTAATCCTATTTTTATTTTATAGATAATATGGTCCTTTTGTACAGCTGCACAGACACGCCTACAGAAATAAGACTTTGTATTTTATTAATTCAGTGGCAACAATTTAATGATTAAATGCAGTCGTTTATACTGGCTTAACTCAATAATGCTTTAAAGTGAAAATCCTATATTCAAATTAATTCTTAAATACCTATCAGTATTTCAATTGCTTCTAAATTGCCAAGCTCAGAGGTGCAGATAATAAGGAGCATTTTAGATGAATCCAACTAAGGACAATATTTTATTCAAGACTATATCTCTACATTTTATTACCTACCTATAATATTGGATAGAGAATAAGATCTTGATGTACATCATCATAATAGCCATTTAACTATTTTAATGCGTGCTCTCATCAATGTGCATACCTTTGAGTGTGCTTCCAACAGTCTATGCCTCAAAGTACTTAGCTGCTTAATTTCCTTCAGAGAACTATACTAACTTCCAGACAATACCCACATACCATTAATTTCCTTCAGAGAACTATACTAACTTCCAGACAATACCCACATACCATACTTTAAAAAGGTTGATACTCTCTGGGCCTGGAAAGATAGCATGGAGGTAAAGCATTTGACTTGCATGCAGAAGGTTGGTGGTTCGAATTCCACCATCCCAAGTGGTTCCCTGAGCCTGTCAGGAGCAATTTCTTAGCAGAGAGCCAGGAATAACCTCTGAGCACTACTGGGTGTGAACCAAAAACCAAAAAAATAAAAATACAATGGTTGATACTCTGGAATTTCCAAGTATTTTCTCATAGTCACCCCTATTGCCTCTTCACCCTTTTACTCTCATGACTTCCTAACTCCTTCCTCACTCAATGTTTTAATCATACTGAATCTAATTCTCTAACATTCTACTTCTGTATGAAATACTGAACTCTACCACATCTGAGGAAAAGTAATACCATATATGATAGTCACGATATCACTTTTAGAAAATCTCTGTCTTAAAAAGTTAAGTTAGATAAGCTCAACTCTATGATAGCACTTTTCAAAATTTTAATATTTTACCTATACTTGAGTTTTCCTCAAAATGGAATGTTTATATACACACAAATATAGACACACACATCTCTGCAACACAACATAAATGCAGACTATAGTAAGATACTATTTGATGATTGAAAACATATAAAATACACTACATGTTGTTAGTTCTAGCTCTGTTCACATATGTTCCCCTGAACACAATTGGGAGCCACTCCTGAGCATAAAGACAGGAGTACGGATACCTTGGGCTCTACCATATATAGGGCCATACATAGAAAAAGACAGATTAGATGAGATATAGATGAAGAAATAGGTAGAGATAGAGAAAGATGGTATACAGGCAAACTTTTATTTAAAATCCTAAGGCTTTATTTTTATGTCATTTTTATTGAGACCAATGTGAATTGCAAATCTTTCACAGTTATGTTTAAGGAACGTAGTGACAGTAAATTAGGGCAATTCCCACCACTAGTGTTTACCATCCTCCACCACTGTTCCCAGCATGTAGTCCATACATCCACCTTTAGCTCCCTAGACTGTTAGTGTAACAGGTACCTTTTGTATACAGTTTGTTGTACTTTGGGTCTCTTGATTCTATTGTTGTTGACTTTGGGTTGAGTATTTGGTCTGATCATTTATTTCCACTCAATGTTCATGAGACTCTTTTGCCCTTGGTACCATCTTCTTTTTATTTTTTTTTCAATTATTAGGATGACATAGACTGTTGAATGCTACCAAGTTCAGCTCTGGAGAGCACCCCAGCTCTAGGACACTTCCTGATCTCTTACTGCTGCAAATCATATCTCAGATTCAATAAGACCACTTTGTGGTCCAAAATGTGCTCTGAATCTCGTTACCCTCAGGACTATCTCTAAAGAATTAATGGGGACATCTATATTTTCTTTGCATGTTTAATTAATTAAGACTTATATCTCTTAGTGTGTTTATTTCCAAATGTAAAGGTAGCCTTCATCTTTTTCTTTTGCTTGTTTTGGTTCTGCTTAGTACAAAATTCTAGTAGAAAAGTCTTACTTGGGATAAAAGCTCAGGTCAAAACCAGGGTACAGACATTGTACAGGTTGTCATTTTTACCCCCAAATGCACCAACAATATAATATGGCATGGTTCCTTTTAGCATAGGCACATAGGCACACTGAAATGTAGAAATATTATGTATAGAAATAAGTTCTTATCTACTAGGGATAAGAACCCAAAATTTTATAATACAGGGGCTCCTTCTACTCTGAACATTTGTCATGGAGATTTGACTTAGTCCTCATTTGATCAGACATTGAATGTACAATCCCGAATCCCAGATCCTAACCTTAGAACTGGCACAGTTTCCTGCAGCAGCAAACTCACCCTGGGGAAGTCCCTAAGACCTCTCTGTCATCAGTGTGCACCAGGATATGACATTCTGACGAGGAAGACAAAGAAACAACTTGATCTCAGGGTAGGTCACTCTACCTCATCACCTAGAGGTGAGATGAGATCAGAAGACACTCCATCCTTTGATTTGTGCAAAAACCAAGATCACTAATTGCAGAAGACTGACTACAACAGCCATGACTGAGCAGAACTTCTGGAACCATAAAGAAAGACTCTCTTCTAGACTTTATCGTAGGATCTGTGTAAAAACCAAGATCTCTAATTACAGGTTACTGAATTTGACAACTACAACTGAGCATTAAATTCCCTGGCATCAGAAAGAAAGACCTTGGGGTTCTACAATGAGCATGTCCAGAACCTGTCCTGTCTTATGACAGTATGCTTCAAAAGTGGAGACATCCTGTATCTCTTAGGTCAAGGGAATTTCCCTTCTTTTCCCAATACTTACTGTGCCTATACAAAGAAAACAAAAAACAAAAAAACAAAAAAACAAACAAAAAAAACAAAAACAAAAACAAAACCTTGCCAAACCAACCCCCATTTGTTTTCTTTTTTTCTTTTTCTTTCTTCTTCTTTTAAATTTATATTTAGCGTTTCTAGATAGAGGCTCCTGTCCACATTTTTGTTTGTTTTTCTAAAAAAACAAAACCATAGAACATGAATCATCTTGTTCTGCCTCATACATCTCAGTCTTCCTTAAATAAAAATACTTTGAGAAAATAATATATGTTTTAGTATGCTTGTTCATCTTTTGAATATCCCTGCCCATTTATTTATCAATCTGTCAACAACTACCAGCTTTTTTCTCTTATTACCATGACTGGCGAAAGGATCAAAACTCTAACACCTCGATAATAACAATACTTTAACTGCTCTAACAATTTTGATTGTTATATCTCCAAATACTCCTCTAACTAACTTCTGAGAATATAGAGTAAATGTAATGCCATAGGAATGAAGAGTCAGACTAAGTCAAAATCCCACCTATATTATTTAGAACCAATGTGATCACAACACATTACTTAACTGCTCTATGCCTTACTTTAATATATGTAAGTAATATTTAAAAAAAAACACCATTATAAAGTTTTTATGGGACCTGAGCTGATATCTATAGTACTATCTTAGAATGAGAACACAGAAAACTATTCTTGTAGGTGAAATTTCATACATGAAGATATATACATGATTTCACACATGAAGATATATACATATGTGCAATATATATATGCATATATATAAATAGGGGCTGATTTATATCTAGATAGGAGTGATGGTGCAGCGGTAGGGAGTTTGTCTTGTGTGTGGCTGACCTAGAACGGATCACAGTACTATCCCCTTGTATCCCATATGGTCCCCCAAGCCAGGAGCAACTTTCTGAGCATATAACCAGGAGTAACCTTGAGCGTCACCAGGTGTGCCCCCCCCCAAAAAAAAGGAAATAAACTATATATGAAAATATATGTATACATATAGATTTGGGAAAATTCGTTTTATTTAGAGAAATGTAAGGGAAAGAGGGAGAGTGGAAGGGAAGGAAGGAGAGAGAAACATAATCAAGAGAGATCATAGGTTAGCTTTATACTTTTTAAGTAAAAAAATATATACATATATATTACTGTTTTGCAACACAAAACTATATTGCAAATTACAAAGAGAATACTTATTGTCATAAAGGTCAGCCCAAAAGTATGCATTTTACATAGTGCCTTGAACTAAAATCACAGAATTGTGTACCTGGGACAAGGCCTAGAACCGCTAAGATTTCTGCTGTCCTCGCCTTTCAATCTGATTCCTAAGAATGAATAGAAGCTAATCAACAAAATAAGAAAAAAAAAACTATTAACTATGTTAATAGAGACCAAAAGAGGATGAAAACAGGACTCAAGGAAATGAACATAACCACATTGGTTGTAATCATGCTGACTGACAAGACAACACTATTCATTAATTATCCCCGTCTATGTCTTTTTTGGGGGGGGCCTGAGTTTTGGGCGGCATCCAGCTGTGCTTAGGAATTATTTCTGGCTATGTGCTCAAGCACATTTCCTGGCAGGACTCAGAGAGCCCTATGGATAGCTGGAAATTCAACTCAGGGCAGACAAGCACACTACCCACTGTAATACTGCTGGGACCTAATACATTATGGTTATTGAAAATTAAAAAATAAATCTCCACCATGAATCCATTAGAGAAATCCCAAATGAATCACATATTTTAATTCCTTTCTCTTTCCCTATTCCTAAATTATATATTTCTTGTCCCATATTCTTTTTATTTAGGTTTTGTTTTTACATCATGTTTCAATTAAAGTCACTTGAATAAATATTTAAGCCCAACTGTCAGAATTTTCTGGAGAGTTTAAAAATGTGTATACTAAGGTTACAGCCTTAATACAAGGATAAGACACCTCTTTGGGATACAACTGAGATATAGTTCAGTCACTGGAATCATATATATTTTCCCTAGGCACTGCCAAGAATGTATTCTGAGCAGATACTGAGGTATAAATCCTAAACACAACCCAGGCTTTGACCAACCATCGCACACCCCAACAAAACATAAAAATAAAAATAATACATATATAAGCATACAGCATATAGCATATATTCGTATATATAATGTTTTGTTTTTAATTTCCAAGAAAAGTGTAAACATGATGAATAAAGACCTAGTTAACCTTTTGTTTTCAACCTAAATATGACTTTCTACAGGTAATAATTACTTAATCAACCCAGGCCTACATCCAGTCATGTACCCTTCTGATTGATTTTCCTCTTGGAAGACTTTATATTCTTAGTTTACTTGATTAAATTACTCATTTTGTACCTTTTTTTTAGAAAGTAGAAATGTTTATAGGAAAGTAGATGAGAAACAAAAAGAAACTCCCCCTGTGGGGAAGAACTTAGCATAAGACTAAGTTTACTTATTTGCACTGTAGTCTAAATATGATCAGTCACAGTATGTCTAAATGATGCTGAGCATTTATCTATTACATCATAATACTGTATCTATCTCCCACTTATTTTCCCTCTTCTCTGCCATCTCCCCTCCTAAGCTTGTATGTTATTATTCTTATCTCTCTGCTCGACAGGTTTTAAATCCTCTGGTATTGAGCACCAGCAGCATTGTCATTAATTAGCAATATACCATAGTAGAGTACAAACAGTGAATAATGATTATTATGTTTAATAAGTGTATGAGAAGCTGCGAGTGAAGATATCTTTATCTGAGAAGGAAAAGAAAGATGGTTCAAAATCAACTTTAGCTGGAGGTTGCCAATTTTGGTTGTCTCACTGTTTGATAAAGTATAGCAAGAGAACAGGCTCAGATGGGTTTCTATTTTTTTTTTTTTTTGTCATTTATAGGGACCACATTGCATGGCATTCAGATATATTTCTACCTCTAAACTCAAAGGTCACTCCTGTGTAGCTCATACGCAACGCCAGAAATAAAAATGAGCCAGCCATGTGAAAATGCAATACCTCCTTGTACAACCTCTTTGGCCTTAAAATGGCATTCTAAAATAGATGCTCTCTCCATCTTAAGAATGTTACGCTCTGTGCTTCACTTCACAAACCAATTTACAAAGCATATTGTTCTACCATGACATAACACTAAAATGAACAAAAAGGTACATCTTTTCCTATAAGGTCATAAAATGCTTTGATGCTTCTGATGGGCATCATTCAGGAATGCCTCTGTTTATTTATCTGTAGGATTCTGAGTTGGCAAAAGAGACCAGACTATTGTCTGTGATTTTATAACTGCTAATAAACATACATTTCAAAATTACAAGGGTTGTTAGTAAAGAATCTACAATGTAGTTTATGACAAGTAAATATTTTGACTCATTTTTCTCTCTGTTATATATTGCCAATTAAAATTATATATCATTCAATATTCTGCAAAATATTCTTAGGTTATCCTAGGTATATACAACCTCAGGAACTTTCTGAGAACTTACACAGGTAAAGCATCTAGACAAATTTCAAATCCCTATTTCACTGCTCCATTATCTCTCTGTAACATTTACTGATATCATTAATATATTCCCCTTTAAACTGTTCAATTTGCATTGCATAAACAACATAACTATTGCTTAAAGACAGTAACTTTATGTGAGAAATTTTATATAGAAATGTTTTAGAAAAGAGGATGTGGCTCGAAACAGAAATTTTTATTTGCATGAGGGAAGGAGGAAGAGTAAAATTAAAAATTAATAGTATAATGAGTTTAATTTTTCATTCACTTCAAATGAAAATATATTTAATATCAACTTAATTATATAAACTGATATAAAGGAGTAAAATGTTAAAAAAATGTTTACAGATCCAAAAAGCTCATTTCTCTGTAGTAATAATCCCTATTTTTAAGTGGAACACCAAGTGTTATTTCTCTAGTTTATATTTATAAATTCAAAAGTACGAAATGGGAGAAATTGTCCAACTATATTAGCAAATTATAATATGGTTACAGGCCTTAGATCAAGGATTTCTAGATATTTCTATAATTCAATATGGTTTATAGGACCCTAAGACTCCCAAAGGGTCCTATAATAACTTAAAAGTTTTGCAATCCTAAAATTATCTTTAATGTATTTCAATATTGAAAAGTATATAAATAAATAAATTTCAATATAGGAAAGTATATAAATATAAGTTTTTAATGCTCCAGTTTTTATGAATGTCTTATAAAACAGTGACTATTGGATATTACAAAAGGATGCTATTCAATTTCAGATGATATATGAAAATATAATAGACAAGTGTATGAAATTTTATAGTTAGGTATCTTACAAGACTTTTTGATACTTTTCATTTCAGAAAATAGAAACCCAACAGTGATATTTCTTTAAATATACATGAAAATAATAGCTCTGACTAATCAATTACATGATAAAATTCAAATCGAGAAGTTCAGAAAAATATAAAATATTTAAATTTACAATAAAGTAATCTAAAGCAAAACTAATTAAAGAAGCATGACTATGATTAAAATTGATTGTGCACTTATCCCATTTTCATTCTAATTATGATTCATTTAAAGACTGAGTAAAATTCAAGATTTATTATTGATTAGGAAAAATAAATGTATTTTTCTTTGTTTTGGTTTTGGTTTGGGGGCCAAAGCTGGAAACACTCAGGAGTTACGCCTGACTATGCACTCAGAAATCACTCCTAGCTTGGGGGATCGTATGGGACACAGGTGATGGAACCAAGGTCAGTCCAGGGTCAGCTGAGTGCATGACAAATGCCCTGCCACTATTCTATTGCTCTGGCCCCGAAATGTATTTTAAAATATTTAAAATGAGAGCAATGTATAAATATTGACACTTTTTTTACTTGTGAGATTCTAATTCTAATCCAGTGTCCCTATACAATTTTTTCAGAGCAGACACAAATGTATGAAACATTAGTTAAATCATAATGTTCCTCTACTCTTCAGTTTTCAATGAAATGTGAACTATTGAATATCACACAATATATAAGTATTCTGTTTTCAATATGACCTTCCCTTCCAAATAATTATTCAGCAAAAAAAAAAATAAAGTATTATAGAGGTAGTCAGAATGAAAGATTTAGAAAAAATGTGTCAATATTTTGATCATTCTCTTGAATTTAATATCATATACCAAAAATACTTTTATGACACAGAAGATAGATGTTGCTGATAGAATGATGGGAGTATGAGAGTAAAGCAGGTAAATCTGAATCCATAATTTGGATGCCAAAAGTAAATGTATTACCTAGAAGAGTATAATCTATAGGTTTCAGGAGGAAAGCTTTCAAATTTAATAAGGGGCATGCTATGCTTTTTAATCGATTATAAATACCATTAGAAATGGTTTAATAGGCAGATAAACATGTAGGGCCCAAAGTTTAGGGGAAATAACAGGGTTAGAAGTAAAATTGGGGAAGTTAATAGTCCATTATATTATTTAAAACTATAAATATAGATATTTCATTGTTATTTTACATAACTTCTTTTTTTGTGTGTGTTTTTTTTTGGGGGGGTCACACCCGGCAGTGCTCAGGGGTTACTCCTGGCTCCATGCTCAGAAATCGCTCCTGGCAGGCACAGGGGACCACATGGGGCACCGGGATTCGAACCGATGACCTTTTGCATGAAAGGCAAACGCCTTACCTCCATGCTATCTCCCGGGCCCCACATAACTTCTTTTTACATATACAATGATGACTTATATAATGCCTAGTGTAAGTTTTTTTTTATTGTTGTTCTCTAAAATACTCAAAATTGAGTATTGATTTATTTGGGGAAAAAATTTGTGCCATATCCTGTCATAACTCAGGACTCATTTCTGGCTCTGTGATCAGGCATTACAAATTGGGACTCAAGGGACTCTATGAGGTGCAAGAAGAGGAAGCTGGGTCAGCTGCATGCAAAGCTCTTACCCTACCTGCAAAATCATTATCCTGGCCCAAGTTTTTGGTTTAATATATTAAACCTTAGAAGCAAAAAATAAGGGTTTACAATTTATATTATAAAAAGGTATAATCTGATAAGTAACAGCAATAATCCAATACATATAGATTAGATATTATATTATATTTTCTGTTATATAATTGTTTTTATTTCATGCACATTCGTCTATGTAACATAAGCCCATAATTAGAAAGACTATTCACTAACCTTCAAGTTTGATGGTTACAACTCTATATCAAGTGTGACTTAAATGTACTAATTATAATTGAGAATGTTAGCTGACTTTATATTAGGCTGGTTATGTAAAAAATATATCCACCATGGCCCTAGTTCTCTATTTTCAGGAGATCTGAAGGTGGCAAATAAACTGGACAGAGCAGAAAAATTAAATTTAAAGTACTCCATTCTTTCAACTTAGAAACAACACTGTACTTATTTTGGTTTTGTTTTCTTTCGTTTGAGAGCCAGGCCCAGTGGTTCTTAGGGCTTACTCCTGGCTCTGTGTTCAGAAATCACTCCTGACAGGTTTAAAGAAACCTATGGGGTGCCAGGGATCAAAACCAGGTCAACTGCAAGCAAAGCAAGTTCTCTACCACCTACACTATAGGTTTAGCCACATATCTGTACACTTTATTTAGTCAAATGATTTCATAATGTGCAGAAAATATATGCATGAAATCTGAAGTTAAGCAAGCTTTTCCCATTCCCTTGTCTAGTATTACCCTAGTAGCATACTATTCCACAAAAATAAAGATTGTCTTGCTATATTTGGAATCAAATAGAATACCTGAATCATTACGCACCAAAATAAAAACAGTCACTTAATCTTGTTACTAAAGAGCCTCAAATGCAAACATAACTGATAGTGGAAAATAATAGATATCAAAAGCCTGAGTGCAGTGAGGGAAAGAATGACCACTTGAAAAAGTGATATTTGAAAAATAACATCTGTTCTTGTCTGATTTACGAATGAAAAGGACCATTGAAATAATGGGATAATGAGATGAGATTTATTTCAATAAAACATATCATTTTATTATTGAAGATGTCACTATCTGTGTTTAGATTTTTCATATTGTAGAGATAAAAGAAAGCATTATCCAAATTTAATCAATGTATCTGCTTTAATCAGTCCAATTGCAGAGCCATTTGAAACAGAATTAGAGGAATTAGGTAGATTTTTTGTGCTTTTGGATACAAAACTTCAAGGAGCACTTTATAAACACTAGAGGTCTAAAGTACAGTATAGTAGACATAGACAACAAATTTCTGTGTTCATAAAGCTTGCTAAAAAATTAAGTACTTAATCATTCCAACCTTTTAAAAATGATAATTACATTATATTATGGCAGTGCTAATTACTGCTATATCAGCAATTACTAAAATGTACCCAATAATGAACCAAGGATGAGTATCCTAGTCCTCGGCATTAATCAAAAAATTCATTTATTAATCAAGTGCTTAATTATCAATTATAACCCTCTATATAAATAATCCAATCCATACAAAGAAAGTATCCCTTCTTTTATTTTAGCAATAGGTTATTTTGTGATAAGTACATCACAAATTCAGGGTCACTACAGAGTGTTATATGTTATAAAAGGTCAGCTACTTCAGTCATCTTGATTTGAGACAATTACTTTTAGAGGAGAAAATGTCATTTATATATCTGATTTAAAGCAAACAACACTGATAAAAAGCTTCATTGTAGAGTAATCAACACAAGATGACAGACTGCTTGCAGGAATAAAGACTCAAATAGCTTGAATATATCACCAAAAGATCAGCAGTATTTCAACCAATATATTTCTGTAGACACTCAAAACTTTACATATGTAACTTATATCATCTTCTGCTATCAGATCACTGATGAATAAGTCATTAGAATTTCATAAACACTCTTACTTGTTTCAATAGATTTATCGACTGTCTACTCTAGGGTTGAGAGTGATAGCACAGTAGAAGGGTGTTTGCCTTGCATGCTGCTTTCCCTGGATGGACCCAGGTTTGATCCCTAGCATCCCTTTTGGTCCCCTGAACCTGCCAGGAGTAATTTTCTGAGCACAGAGCCAGGAGTAACCCCTGAGCCTGGTATGGCTCAAACATAAGGAATAAATACATAAAAAATAAATACATAAATAAATGTCTACTCTATAACAGGTACTGTTCTGCAAGTTTCTGCTCTAGTAATATTAGAATGATTATGTATCAATGATTATGAATATAGTATAATACATTATAAATGACTTTTCAGGAAAACTACAATCATTGTTAAGGTGGCATTCATAAATAATATAACTTAAAATGAACATATAATTATTTTCTAACATGAAGAAAAATAAGTTTACTTAGAGAATTATAAGGAACATATGCAATGGGCTAATCTTTTGAATAGTTATTAATAAAACTCAGTCAATACAATTCATGAAAAACTGAGTCAATGATAGGTCAAAATAATATATAAAAGGGATACCTCCAACAATTACTTTACTTGTTTGATATAATTCTTGGATTAATCTTTCCCATTCATCCACTCATAAGACTT
Source organism: Crocidura indochinensis (assembly GCA_004027635.1). Taxonomy (NCBI): domain Eukaryota; kingdom Metazoa; phylum Chordata; class Mammalia; order Eulipotyphla; family Soricidae; genus Crocidura; species Crocidura indochinensis. The sequence goes on along the minus strand of PVKC010002177.1, from coordinate 20,126 downwards.
TAAAATTATGATTTATACTTCTCTAAAAGCAAAATTCCACTTCATAGGGTGTGCTAATTTCTAGAATTGCTATTTTAAAGAAAGCTACAGATTTAGAGTTAATATGTTGAGACAGAATCTTGAAATATTAAAGGAATCATTTGAAAGAACTTATCAAATACTTCAGATGAAAAATGCAAGTGGAAAATCTCAACACGTCAACTTTCAGATATAACCAAATTAATTTATTTTAAGACAATGAGTATAGAAGAAGGAAAGGGGTTGTGATTATCACTAACATGATATGAGAAACTCATTTTGTACTACTCCAAGTTAACTATATAACAACTTTATTATAGTTTTCTGGAGAAAATAGTAATTAATAGTAGTCTCCAAATAGAAACTATTATATATTCTGCCATATTGCTGGTTAGTGGTAACTAAAAAAACCCTAAATTACAGTTATTATGTCTCAACAACTCATGGAATATTAAATAATTAATGGTTAGTGAATTTTCTTTATCAAAGCACATTTTTCAATTCCAATCTTATCTCCTGAGTACATTCCAACACCTTTTAGTAATTGTCTGGCACTTTTATATGATAAATTATTAACACACTACCTCACATGTCTACTCTCTCAAAAAAGATATTTTATTCCTTTAAATGAACCTTGTGTACAACAATTCAGAACAATCTGAATGTGTCTTTGCTGTTTAGTGAGAGGAAGCCAACCATAATCTGAACCTTAAAAACAGGCAAGAGATAAAGCTGTCATCATCCCCTTAAAATAATCACATTAACATTTGATGACTTCCAGCACTTCCCTTTGGTTCCTCTCATTGTAATCAGGGTTTAGGATTGTCAAAAAAAAAATGCAACTTCCTCATTTGAATTTCAATGAGGGTTTAAGGCTATTTTATTTGAAAGAGAAAATTACCTTGTATATTTCTCCATGTGACATTCTGACATTTGAGCTACTCATACAATATGTTGATGTTTACAGTGGTGCAACTCTACGATTTGTGCATTAATATTAGGCCCCAAAGTGTCATATTAAAAACAGCAAGCCCTATAGTAGCATTAGGAAAAATAGCAAAGACAGCAATGAAAACTATGAGCTCTAGAGTGAGATGTTATGGATTCAAATCCTGAATCTATCACTCCTATATAACCACAGGGATTTAAAAGTCTTTTTCAATTTTCTCATCAGAAAAAAATGAATATTTCATATTTTCTCACTCTCATAGAAATATCAGAAAGCAATGAAATTCTATATGAATAGTTCTTAAATAGAAATTTGTACATAAGAAGCATGTAGTCTGTGTTTTTCTTACAAGTATCTGTGCCTGAGAATAGGAACCAAGTCCTGAGATAGGAGAAGGCATATGATAGATGAATGAGAATGTGGCAAAAGTCTGGAGGATGCAATTGAATAGTGTGCTCAAAGATAAAGAAACATATAGACAACAGGTTCATGGAATGGGGTGGAAGTTAGAGGAAAATAGGAGTGGAGACTAATTTTAGATGGGTGTTTTGAACGTGAATATTGAGCAAGGCCATATTCTTTATTTTATCTTTTTTTAGATTTATATCTTTAAACACCTTGATTACAAATATGATTGTAGTTGGGTTTCAGCCAAGTAAGGAACCCCCCTTCACCAGTGCAACATTCCCATCACCGGTGTCCCAAATCTCCTTAATCCCATGCCGAAGTGTGCTGAACCAAGTGACAGGGAAGGAGTAAATTGCTCTCCAAATTAGAATCTTATCTGCAAAGAAAAGCCAAAGGAAACGCTTCTCTAATGCCTATTGCTCTTCTTTCTAGACAGTGCTAAGAGCCCCGAGTAAAAATAACTCACTAGAGTTTGTTATTAGCTTTGTCAAGAGCTGCTATTGCTGTTCTTTCTTGGCAACCACCCTTTCAGGAAGGTGTAGGTGAAACTGAATAAGGGAGGCAAGCCAACTACCTAGTAAAGAAAGTTTAAGGTTCCTTCATTTCAGCCCGGATGTGAGTTGACCAGTCAGACAGAGGAAGGAAGCTTCCACTGACACTCTATGCGCAAAGTTCTATGAATAGGGACCTTCATTTGTCTGTACAGTACACAGCCATTCGAGAGCAATTATATTTGGTTAAAATAAGAAAGAAATGCTTTTTAAGGAAAAAAAAAGAGAGAGAAGGTTTGAGAGGATTGCAAAAGTTGATTGTGCCAAAGCACTTTTACACAGGTTTGTTTTAGTTCTCATTTGTCAAGTCGTATTTAAGCAGGTCTTTTACTCTGAAATATGATAACCTTTCTTTTCTCTGAGCTCTTTCTCCTAAATTAATAGCACTGTCTCTAATTCCATGCGCAGCAAGCGAAGAGTTTATTTTACCTGATAACAGTAGGTCTGGTGATCAGCCAATGTCTAAAGAATCACTAGCCAAGTCAGGACTAGGCCAAAGACTGCAACTGATAAATAGATTTTACTCACTAAATCACTTTAAAATTAACTTTCGCTTGCTCTCTGAACAAGTATTAGTTATGATACTTTCTGAAGCACGAATGAAAGAGAAAAAGAAACCAATTACCTATAAATATGAAGTCATACTGTGGTTTTGAAAGGAGAAAAAGATGCTCTGGGTGCACTATAATGTAGAAGACAATTTTCCATAAAATTTAGAACTTTAGGTTTTGAATTAAACTTCAAGAGTCAGGAGAAGAGTCCACATTTAGGGAAATCCGAATAATAAAGCTACTCTGAAAATGGTATTTAATGTTGATTTTTAATTGACAACATTTAAGAAATGTTAGCATGTTGGTTTTATTTTTTTTATTTATTTAGTAACACCTGACCTATACCTTTCTTTTCTTCTTCACAAAGGATAAAACTTTAGTGGTAAAAACAGAAAAAAAAAAATTGATTAACTCTCACCACTCTCAGGCCAGGTCACATTTCTCCAGTCTTAAAGGAGGGAAGTGTTGAATAAAAGCTGAAATGCTAAAATGCAGATCAGTTCTAGGTTCCACTCTGAAGTTGTCTTGAATTTCTAATGATTACACCAAATGCTCTTATTATTTTTCCAAAAGTAGTGTGGAAACAAAAAAAAAGGGATTTAGAATATATGGGAATTCTGGCCTTTAATATCTAAACATAAATCATTTAAGTAGCTATAAAATGAGGCGGAATAGTTCTGTATTCATAAACGTCTATGTTTCTCTAAACTGTTAGGAGTATATTATATATAGTAAGAATAGATGCCTCAATATCTTCATCAAATCCCTGAGGAGTTATGTTGCTTCCCCTACAGACATGAAACCTCAACTTTCTGTAATAATACTAGTTTATAAAGACTTCTAGAAATAAAGCTAGAGAAGTAACTTGTTCCCTTCAACATTCTACATGTATATATAAAATCCTTTATAGTCTCTGGTAATACTGTCAATATTATAGTAGCACATAAAGAGTACTTCCTTAAAATTTGGTTGTTTTATTTTCAGAGGTGACATATTTTTCAGAACCTTTGGCAATCCACAAGAACTTTCATTAGAAAGTGCACTGATATGTGTTTATTTTTTCAGACTTGACCACAGTTTTGGAAAAACATCCAATGTTAAACAACTTACTAGTAAAAATTGTATAATTGCATATTATATTCAACTAATCAACCTAAGCTCAGCAGGAAAGCACATTTGACATTATGTACCTAACTTTAAATATACATATTGTTTTGTTTCCTAAAAATAAAAAATATGCATGGTTTTTTACTGACAGTTATATAGGACTTTTAAAAAACAATTTTCTTAACCTAACAACAAAGGTCTGCAGATATGGTATAAGTACTATTAAATAGTCTAGATTTATCAATATGTAATAGACTAATATGATTAGGCATATTGATAATATAATAAGATTATCCTTTTTCAAACTGACAAAATTGTGGATTTTAAAAATGCTAATTTTGGGGGGGATCACAGCTGGCAGCACTCAGGGGTTACTCCTGGCTCTATGCTCAGAAATTGCTCCTGGCAGGCTCAGGGGACCATACGGGATGCCGGGATTCGAACCACTGACCTTCTGCATGACAGGCAAATGCCTTACCTCCAAGCTATCTCTCCAGTCCCTAAAAATGCCAATTTTATATCTACTTCTTACTCATTTTCTTTGATTTAGGCATTTTTCACTTATTCCATCTTCTCACTAATCTAAACATCAGCACACACATATTTTAGTATGGTTTAAAGATTCATAGAGTTTTGAATTATTAATAACTATTATATTAACATAAACTTAACACTACTATGCTCATTCTAAAACATGCATCATAAAACTTTGTGTACATTTTTATACTTTTATGTTACAAATTAATCTACTAACATTTATGCATTACTTTCCTCATTAGTAGCAAAAAAAGAAGCACTTTTAGGGCTGGAGATATAACATGGAGGTAAGGCATTTGCCTTGAATGCAGAAGGTTGGTGGTGCAAATCCTGGCATTTCATATGGTCCCCTGAGCCTTTCAGGAGCGCATTCTGAGCATAGAGCCAGGAGTAACCACTGAGAGCTGCCAGGTGTGACCCCAAAACCGAAAAAAAATAAAAAGAAGCACTTTTTAGAATAAACTTTTACCAAAAAGCTCATATTTGCTTTTCTGCATTTTCAGGGAACTTTACTCATAGATATATTCCCATTTTTTTCACAAATGTGGCAAATATAAAACCTGGAAAAATTAAAATGTCACATTAAGTTATGAATAAATTTAATTTTAAAATTAATAGACAACTAAGGAAGTGTTTCTATAATAGCTGAATGGGTGTATATGGCTTACTTAAACTGATATTATCAATAGCAAATGTACAAGAAGTTGTTTTCCATAAACATATATATTTTTAAAACTCATGGAAACCATTATATTGAAAAATACTGTCTTCTTATCAGAAGCATATTTGATCTTTAACCAATTACTGATCAATATCTAAAGGAAAAACCTGTGTCTCTTTGTATATTAAGTATAGACATATTCTCGTGGCTAGTACCATTTCACCTGCTGATCCCGGGCACTCAAAACAACATTCCATTAAGTAGTGCCACCAAATGCTACAAGCTTTGAAACTTTCTCGAAACACTAAAAAACATGTTTTAGCAAGAGACAGAATAGCTTCTATGACAAAATATGAATAGCATTTTAATTAGTAAAAAATATTTAACTATATAGTTTTTTTCTACTGTACTTTATCTTAGCCTTTAAAACTTTGAAAACCGCATATCTTATCACAATCACAATGTCATCATTATAAATTCTAGGTAAAATCTCTAGATAGTAAACAGTGAGCTGGCATAGAAATGAATCTATATATTCTTGAGACAAACCATTTACATTAATTAGTAAAATATAAGTAATTTTTAAATTTCCATTCATTAAGTTTAGATTTTTTATGACGCCATGAGATTCTAAGTTTGTTTTTAACTCACTCATTCTAAGAACTTTTCCCCATAAGATTAGATGGTTCAACACTAATGTCAATTTTCTTCATAATCTAAATGTATTAGGACCCTTTTAAGCTTTACTATTTTTAATTGAGAAATTATGGATTTTTTTTATTTTGGGGGGTCAGCAAAAGAATCCCAGTCACTGTAACTTGGTGAAGTCAATAAATGATGGATATTGTTAGTATATAATAATTTTATTTTATAACTAAAATAAAAATTCCCTTTAATAGTAATATGATTAAAAATCTAAAGGCTAGTATGAGAAATAAGTTTATTTTTTCCTTATAATAATTAGGACCACTGTTTTTCTTCTAGGCATTAGTAAGAGTAATTTCCTTTTAAAGTTTATTAGTAGCAAATGTCTAGTAGAGTGAGTTTAAGTAAATGCACAGGCTCCTAGTAGGGAAAAGGCACACCTAGAAACTTGGAAAAATACCAACTCTACAATACGAATGTTTAAGAAATTATACCTTTTTCAAGACTGTTCATCAGAAACTATAAGCAGAAATGAAATAGAACTACGATTTTTCCACTTGGTGAATTATTCAGTTTTCCAATAAGTGAGAAGGTTTTTCCACTCAGCGTGTAATTGATGTGGCAGTGAAATGTTTGTTTAAAAGTGTTTGTAGGGAAAAAGATAGATGGAAAAATATAGAGCATGCATTAAAAGTCTGAAATTTTGCTATTCCTGATATCCTTAGAGCTATAAAAAAAACTTCAATATTAAAAAATAAAAATATCTCTAGTGGAATAATAACTAGGTATCTTCAATAGAGTCTTCTAAATTAAAATAGTATCCATTTCCATGAAAGGTCTTCCTTTCTACATATTTAAAAAAAATAAATGCTGCTAAGACTCTTTTTTCCATATTTGTGTAACAAACTGAAAAAGACACGGTTTATACGTTCTTTCTCAGTCTCACTGTTTGAAGAGTGATATGAGAAAGGTTTTAAGAGACTTCTTTTGCTAAGGCAGATGCTTGAAATTCAAATAATAAAAAAGCCAGCAGAGGGCAGAAGAACTGCTGACGGTATGGACCAATCCAGATGGTAACCAGGTACCACAGATAAAAATGCAAACTTTAGATGGATGCCAGTCTCAAAGTCTCAGTTTCTTCTCCGGGAACATATAGAAATGAATCAAAGAACGTCCTTAGCATTAGTAGACCACAAAAATACCAAGATGGTCCTGATGAGGCATTCATTCCTGTACAGTAAAAGTCGCAGTGAGAAGAAAGTACTCCATCACTAGTCACTGATTCAGCTCAGTAAAGGGAACACCACTAAAGCAGGGGGAAGAAACAGAACTGGCTTCCAGAGGCCAGCCTCCAGGAGTGCTAAATCCCAGAAGGGAAAACTCTGATCTTGGCATCTACCGGAGGCCATACTCAGGTTTCTACTAAAGCTAGAGCTTTGGGGGTTGACAATTTCATTTCCCTCTGCCAATGCTCTACACTCTCCTTTTTTGCTCCCCACTTTCTCTGCCCTCCTGGCAAAACCTGCTTTTTCTATTCTCAGCGGGGTGGGTTAGCTTAGCTCCAAGGGCTTCACCTCTCCAGCAGTGTCTACAGCACCTAACGGACCACTCCAGCCAGATGGATGCCTTTTAGGGGGAAAGGGAGGGGAAAAGGGTGGGAAGAAACAGCTGAAGGGAGGGGAAAAGAGAAGTCGCTCTCCCTCCTTTGGGTACTGACAGAGCTACTGTCTTCCCACAAGATGTGGTCAGAGAATATTTGGTGGTGCCACGTAGGAACTTTTCCTTACCTCTCTCCTCCCACCCCACCCACCCCATTCCACCCCCTGTCCCCTCCTCTTCCCTTCCAATCCCAGTTCTTCTGCCCCCACCCCATTTGCTGGGCAAGTTTCATCATTCTTGAAGAGAACCTCACATTCAAACTGCAAGAAGAAGGAGATGGGGGAACAGGCCAGAGCGGGGAGGAAAGGACTTAAATAAGGGGCAGTGGACTCTTCCCTTCTTTAACCCTTTCCTTAAAACCTGTCAATATCCCTTCTCCTTAAATTTCTTCCCAATCCACTCCCCCCTCCCCCACACACACACACACTGTTTGGTCTTCAAGATACTCTCCCTTTTTTCCAGCCTTCACTTAAAATCCTTAAAAGTAAAACCGCTTCTACACTTTGTTCTAAACAAAGCACTTTATCAAGGTTCATTTTATACCCTCTCTATATTTTCTCCTCAGTTCACCTTTAAAAGAAAAAAAAGTACTTTCAGGAGTTAGTCTGGACACATCAGAAGATGTGTGTGCAAAGACAGATCTAGGGGCTGAGTCCCCAAACAAAAAGCTGGGGATAACTGCCCTTGGTGCAGATTGTATCCCCTCTTTTCATAAGCCCTAAAAGAGGGTATTTAAGCAGGCTCAGTGCCTGACAGCTTTGTTGACCGCCCCCCCCAATCCCCTACTACCTTCTGTCTCATTACTATCCAGCCTCCACCCATCTCCCACTCAGTAGCTCATCTTCTCTTCCAACCCAGTGGCAGCTACAATCTGGATTTTATTTAAAGAGAATTTGGGAAGGGTGTGGGGGGGAGGGAGTGGAAAGTAGTAGTAGGAGGAGGGGCACAGAATGAGCCAAAACTAAAGACAACCCCCTCCTCCCAAATCCATCTCCCCAAATGCAATTATTATGATTTTTAAAATATACCTTACCTCCTCTAACCTCTCGGATCTGGAAGAGGCTCATCCAGACGAAGGTCGTGATGGTGAAATCCCAGAGCCACCTTTTCGTCTTCCACCTCGAGGACCACCGCTCCATCTCAGAGCCCCCAAAACTCCAAAGCGGGCACCTCAATCCAGGGAATTGCTATTGCAAACTTCTTAGTGTTGTGGGGACTTAGGAGTAGGGGGGTCTCTGCTGCTACTATTCGGCCATAGAGGAAGAAGAAGAGGTGGAAAAAGAAAAAAAGAAGAAGAAAAAAAGGCAAATTGCTTTTTTCTTTCCAAAGGGATGCTTTGCTTCCTTCCTGTCTCAAGCCCCCTCCTCTTCCACTCCTGGGGCCCCCTTGACTGGTTGGGACCCTCCGGTGCGTCCTCCTTGCGGCCCAGGTTTGAATCTGTAGGCAAAGGAGGGTCTTCAAGCCAAAAATCTGAGATCCCCAGGAGCCCCTAAAGGTCTCATGCCGTCAGTGGGGCCGGATGGGAGTTTCTGGGCAGCCCCCTCCTCCTCCCACTCTCCTCCCTCCTGAGCCCCCCTTTACCTCGTTGGTTGCAAACCAACTAGGCAGTGCAGGATCAGACCCAATCACACGCCTCCTGGGCAGCCCCAAGCCCGCCCAGTGTGGCTGGGACAACCTGCAAAGCCCAGCCCACCACCACCCACCACCCCTTTACTCCCCTCTCCTCTGATCCCTCCTCTCCAAACCCCAGAAGGAATGGGAGGGAGAGAGAGCGACCAAACGGAGCGTGCTTGGCTCCGTTGCATGCACTTTGGGAATGAAAGGAATTGCAGAAGAGCCCCCTCGGAGCCCACAGAGTTTTCAAGGAGTTTCTGTGTTCAATAAAAAAAAAAAAACAGCTACTTGTCTTCTTGCACCCCAGTCTGGGGAGCCCCGAGTCTGTCGGGCGGCTGGGGGAAGGGCCCAGTCCCAGTCTGCTTGCTGCCCAGCTTCACTGCTGGCTTTCTGGGCTGGCAGCTGTAACCTTATCCTCTTGCAAAAGAAAAAAAAAATATATCTGATTCTTATAGCAGACTCCTGGCCCTGAAAACGTTTTTGGTGATTTTGGTTTGTTTGTGATTTTGCATGATTTTTTTTTTTTACAAATAATTTTTATTGTGACCAAAAGTGAATGACAAATCTTTCGCAGTCATATTTAAGGTCCATAGTGATCAGAGCCATTCCCTCCACCAGGGTTGTCCTCCCTCAACCCCCTTTTTCCAGTCTGTGTCCCCTAGCTCCCTGCTTTGCCCCCCCGGAGTGCTAGTGTCACTGTTCCCCTCTGTGTCTAGTTTTTTTTTAGATTGGGTACCGATTCTGTTGTTGTTGACTTTGGGTTTGGTGTTTAAGTCTGATCATTTTTTTTATTTCCACTCAATGTTCATAAGGTTGTTTGATCCTGGCACCGTTCATTTTTATTTCCCCCCTCAGTTCATGATTTTTTTTTTAAAAAGGGGGAGTTATAAAGGAAGGGATGAAGGAAGGATGGAGAGATGGCCTAAGGACC
>PVKC010002177.1:0-10395 GCA_004027635.1 Crocidura indochinensis | reverse complement strand
AAAAAAAGAGTTGTGTGGGAGCTGACCTGAAGGGGGTGAGTAATTGAATTTTCCAGCTGCTTCTGTCCTGATCCTTGAGAAGGGAGGGGGATTTCAAGGAAACCAAACTAACAGATCTCCAAGTACCAGGATCCTCATAAAACAGTCGTGGAGCAGAAAAACCTGGTCACACCACACTGAAAATAGTGAAGACGGAGAGTTTTCTAAATTATTTCTGCTTACCCATTCACAAAGCAATCTTTTTAACTGGGGGAAATGTAGTCTCTGAATATTTTTCCACATTCGCACATTTTCTCTCCTTCTTAAAATATCCTAAAATACCTTTCTCAATTTTTTTCTGCAAGAGTCCGCAAAGCAGTCATCTTACTTAAAGCATTCAGTCGAGGTAGTGTTTTTGTTTTTGTTATTGTTGTTTTGTTTGTTTTTTTGCTCAATTGTGGAACCACACCTGTTTATGCTTAGGGTATACTCCTGACTTTGGACTCAGGGAACACACCCTGGCAGCCTCAAGGAACTTATGGGATGCCAAGACTTGGGACAGCCTCTTGGAAGACAAAATCCTGTTGTGTTATCCAAAACCTCAATAGAGATGTGTTAAATAAATGAAAGCATCTTTCTGTTGACGATACTGAAAAGTTCATCAAGGATCTATGTTGAATATATAAGATAATTAGAGACTATAGAGTCTTCAATTAAGCTCTTCAGACACATATTTCCACCAAATTTTAATGTAATTTAGAAACCAAAGGAAGTTGTTCAGGGTCATGAGTGAGGTCTGGAATGAAAAAAGTTTAGCTTAAAGGTATAAGAAAAGATACAATAGGAAGGTAATCAAAGAACACCCCTTTTAATATGACTGTCACTTTGTGACAAAGGATCTTTCTTAATTCAATAAATTTATCTTTATATAGAAGACAATACTGCATACTGGGCAAGCACCACTGACACAAAAACAAAGACTTCATATTGGTAATTCTGTCTTCTTTTTCCATTGATTTGGATGCAAAGAAATGATTACCAAATAACTTTTCTTTTTTCTTTTTTTTTTTTGAATAATGTTTTATTTAAACACCTTGGCTGCAAACATGAATGTGGTTGGGTTTCAGTCATATAAGAGGACACCCCCCCCATCACCAATGTCCCTAATATCCCTCCTCCCCAACCCGCCCCTACCTGTACTCTAGACAGGCTTTCTATTTCCCTCATACATTCTCATTTTTAGGATAACCAAATAATTTTTCAAATGATAACTTCAAGTTGTTACTATAATAAAATTAACTATGTTTGACTATGAATTGTATTTTTGAGAAAAATCTTACAGTATAAACAGAGGACAGCTTATCTTCTCTATTTTTCTTCATTTTCTTACAAATGGAAGAATGTATAATTCAATTTATTTTTTCCTTTGTTGTTTTTTTGTTTGTTTTGTGCGGGCACAGATGCCTTTGTTCAGAGTTTACTCCTGTCTCTGCTTTCAGGTATTGCTCCTAGAAGGCTTAGGGTACCATATATGATGCCAAGAATGGTACCCCAGTCAACCTTGTATAAAGGAACAGCATTACCTACTATACTTTTGCATTTGTTTCATAAGTTGTTTTTTAAATATATTTAAATACTTTTTCTGTCAATTCTTTGTATATTTTAGTTTTCTTTTTTTGAAGGGGGGCCACATCCAGCAGCACTCAGAGGGGTTACTCCTGGCTCTATGCTCAGAAATCGCTCCTGGCAGGCTCAGGGGACCATATGGGTTGCTGAGATTTGAACCACCGACCTTCTACATGCAAGGCAAATGCCTTAGCTCCATGCTATCTCTCCGGCCCCAATTCTTTGTATATTTTAACTTAATTTATAGGCATACTAGTAATGTCAATAATGAAAATGTAAATAATGAAATTAATACAAGTTTTAGTAAAAAATAAGTTATAAACTTCCAACAAGTTTTTACTGAATTTAATAGCTAGAGAGAAGTAAGTATGTAGACAATAATATAGTCCTGGAACTCCCATATGTAGTAGCATAGATACGTGCTGACTAAACTGGGTTCTTACTAGCTCTCAAAATTTACTGAAAACTCTATGACCTTTTACTGTTCTAGAAAGTGTTAAATGATGCAGTCCTCTTCTGGTCTTATTGTGATGAAAGGCACTTTCAAGGCAGTGTCTGTGGTGAATAGAATTATTAGTATTTCATGCTGTCTATAGTCTGAATTTTACTAATCAGTGCCTAGCTAAGCATAGCCCAAGTCATAATTAAAGTCCTGTAATAGAAGTAAGTCGACGCATAAAAATAAGTAATGATTGGAGTCAGAGTGGTGGCACAAACAGTAGGGTGTTTGCCTTGCCCGCGCTGACCTAGGACAGACTGCGGTTCAGTCCCCTAGTGTCCCATATGGTCCCCAAGCCAGGAGCAATTTCCGAGCACATAGCCAGGAGTAACCCCTGAACATCACCAGGTGTGGCCCAAAAACCAAAAAATTAAAAATAAAACAAATCAAAACAAAAATAAGTAATAAAGATTAGAGATATAGTACAGCAGTCAGGTGTTTCCCTTGCATGAGAATGACCTAGGTTCAATCTCTTATATAAAAACAAAAGACCTCCAGGAGTAATCTTTGAGAACAGAACTACAAGTAAGTCCTGAAAACCACTCAGTCTGACTGATAAACAAAAAATAAAATAAAATAAAATAAAGTAAAAAATTAATTAAGCCTAACATTTCTACTTTCACATGCAGGATCTTGCCTGTGGCTGACCATGCTTCAATCCATAACACTATGTAGGGCTGCCTAAGCACATCAGGAGTGATCACTAAATAGCGGGAGTACACTTGAATAATTTCAGGTTAGCCATCAAATGCCCTAAAATAAAATCAGAACAAAACAAAGAAAACAGCTATGTAAGCTCTGTGAGCAGAAATTTTTACACAACCAATGTGGCACATATATGTTGAAAAGCTTCAGGATCTTGGTCTATTCATTCCTTTTCCAGTAAGTAACACCCATTTCTATCTCTCATAACTCTCTTTAGTTTGAATGAATTCTAGTCTGATGCAAAAAAGCTGTTCCTGTATCAGGGTAGATAGATAGATAGATAGATAGATAGATAGATAGATAGATAGATAGATAGATAGATAGATAGATAGAGACAGACAGACAGACAGACAGACAGACAGACAGACAGACAGACAGACAGACAGATAGATAGATAGATAGATAGATAGATAGATAGATAGATAGATAGATTCATATACCCTGATATATATATATCGGGGTATATGAATCAAAATGATGATGAGATGCAATCTTATTCTAGGGTGATTTTTACACATTACAAAGAACAAAAATAACCAGTGTTGGCATGGATGTCGGGAAAAAGAACCCTTATCTACTAATATTGGGGAAGTCCAGTACTTGTGAAAAACAGTATGGCCACTTCTCTAAAGGTTAATAATTAAGTTTCCATACGACCCAGCAATTTCACTTCTTAGGATCTTTACCAAAATCCTATAAAACAACTCAAAAAAGATATTTTCACTTTTGTGTTCATTGTAGCACTTCAGATTAGTACAAACCTAGTACAAATCCCAATGCTCAACAACAGATAACTAGATAAACAAAAACAACTATGATGACATATATGTATATATGTAATATATATATATATATGCAATGGTATACTGCTATGCTGTAAGGAAAGATGATTAGTGCAATTTGCTGTCATGTAGAAGATCTGGAGAATACTGAGTGAATTTAGTCAGAAGGAGAAGGTCAAAGAGAGAAAGATAGCACTCATGTTGGATATATAGAAACATAGTGAAGGAAAACAGATTCCATAAGCAACAGAAACTGAGAACTTATTTTTGCTAGAAAGCTTATTAAAAATGGGGGGCTGGTTCAGTGGCACAAGTGGTAGGGTGCTTGCCTTGCAAGGGCTAGCCTAGGTTGAACCACAGTTCAATCCCCTGGCATCCGATATGGTCACCCAAGCCAGGAGCAATTTCTGAGTGCAGGCCCAGGATTAACCCCTGAGAGTCACAGAGTGTGCCAAAAAATTTAAAAAATGGGGAGCTGAAGGAAGAAATTAAAACAAAAATGTGAAAACTGTACATCTTTGGAAAGTAGACCTAGAATATTTCAAGAGTGAAATGATACCAATAACGGTATCATTATTATTAAGTTAAGGTTACTAAAATAAAAATTTTTAAAGAAAAAATTAAGATGCTAAGCTGTTTGACATTTATTTTACAGCTTTTTTATACATAAGAGACTAGAAATTTGTCTGTTAAAGTGAACTTATTCTCTTTAATATAGCAGATATACCATTGTAGAAAGTAGAGTAGGGAAAGAATAAATATGTTCCTATAATCTCTAGTATTTGTTACAGATTCTCACGGTGATGATTGAGTACTTTGAATCCTCACTGAAATATTAGATTTGAATTTAGAGAAATTAATATTTAGCCTAATATTCATAATAGAATAGAATTTCTGATGAGAAGTTTTATGCACTAGATTGTTGGAGGAAAAAGATCAGATATAACACGTTCACTCTTTATAAGGCAATACTGTAAAAGCAAATCTAGTGAGCACTAAACAAAAACTCTTTCTACAATTTTAAAAATTCTGAATTAATTACAGTCATAGGTAGCTAGCAAAATTCTTTTTTCTGGTAGGCCTTCTCGATGGATTTTCTTTTTTAGCAATCCCTAAAGTATCATATTTCTTTTTATTCTCTTTCAGAGTAAAAGAAAGGAAGACTTTAGAGATATTCTAGTGGGTAAGAAACTTGTCTTGCATATATATGCCTGACTGAGGTTTTAACCCAGGCATACCATTTGGTCTCCTGACCCATATTAGCAGTAGTTCTTAAGCTAAAAGCCAAGAGTAAATATGGACTGAAAAGAAACAAACAAACAAAAAATAGAATGAAAGAGAGAACAGTGAATAGAATAATTCAGGGTAAAATTTTATATTATTTTTTGGCTTTTGTCAAGATATTTTTTATTCTTTATATTCTTATATTTTTAATGGAATTAGTTGGGGTTATTAAATTCTGAAACATCTGCAAAAAATACAAAGCAATGCACAGAAGAGTGTAGAACATTATCAATATCCCTATTAGTAGAGTTCCCAGGTGCATTTTTTATTGTTTTATTTTGGGCCACAAACAGTCAATAATACTGAGGGTCTGTTTCTGACCATAAGTTGTATCAGTGATCAAACATCAAGGTGTAAAGCAAGTGCATTTTTGCTGTGCCATCTTTCTGTCCCATAAGGTAAAATTTTAAATCCAATGGAAAATCACTTGCTAATGTTGTAGGAAGTACTAAAACCAATAATCATTCTAATTATGTATATAAAGTCCTAATTATGATTTGAGTAGTATTCAAAGTTACTAATTTTTATGACTTAAGTTTACTGACCATAAAGATTTTATCTTCCTTAAAAAGATCATTACAATCATTACAGCAATTTAAAATAAAGCAAAACTACATAATGTGACTACATAAAATTAAGTTATTTTATCACATGAAAAGAAATTTCTACCAAAATAAATGACAACTTATGAATAGGAGAAAAATATTAACACAATACATCAAAACATTGATTTTCAAAAGAACACAGAAAACTATAACAACAGCAAACAAATGGTTTAAAAAATAGCATAGGATTTGTACGTTTTCTCCAATGAATACAGCTATACTAAAATAAAAAAGAGGTTAAATATATCTGTTATAAGGAAAATGTAAATCAAAATGGCAAAATGCTGCCTTAGGCTTGTCAGAACAGATAATATCCAAAGACAAGAAGAAAACTGCATTAAAAAAGCTGTGGATAGAAAGGACAATAGTTCAGAGTCCTTAAAAATATAAAAAATAGATGAATGGCTAAAGAAATTGTGATACATATACACAATGGAATATTATGCAGGAGAGATGAAGTCATGAAATTTTCCTATACATGGAATATTGTGCTGAATGAAATAAGTCAGAGGGAGAGAGATAAACGCAGAATAGTCTCCCTCATCTATGGGTTTTAAGAAAAATAAAAGATATTTTTACAATAATTCTTAGAGACAAAAGAGAGGAGGTTCTGGAAGGTCCAGATCACAACAGGAAGCTCACCGAAAATAATGATGAGTGCAGTTAGAGACATAACTACATTGAGAACTATCATAACAATGTGAATGAATGAGGGAAGTAGAAAGCCTGTCTCGAGTGCAGGTGGGGGTGGGATGGGGAGGAGGGAGATATGGAACACTGGTGATGGGAATGTTGCACCATGAAGGGGTGGGGTGTTCTTTAGATGACTGAAACCCAACTACAATCGTATTGGTAATCAAGGTGTTTAATTAAAGATACTAATTTTTAAAAAATACATAACACACTGTACTTTTATAGTAGAAGACAAAGATGCATATACACATAGATGGAAGATGATATGAAGATAATAAAAGAAGAAGCTGTCTCTAGATCAGAGAAAAATAAATCATTCCTGTTCATATCTTGAAAAAAATCTAAAAAAATGAACATATGTACAATTTAGTTATGACATTGCTGATAATTTAACTGAAAATGACAAAAACACTGATACAAACTTATATATGCATCTCAATGTACATTTCAATATTAGTTACAATAATCAATAAATGGAAATAAATAAGTATCCAGCAATTCATGAATGAATAAATATGTAGTGTATATGTATATTTATATACATGGAAATGATATTCTTCTATAGAAAGAAGTTTTATCCTATCTTGTTGTTGTTGTTGAGCATCACACCAGGTGATGCTCAGGGGTTACTCCTGACTATGCGCTCAAAAATCGCTCCGGGCTTGGGGGGCCATATGGGACACCAGGGATTGAACCGAGGTCCATTCTTGATCAGCAGCATGAAAGACAAACACTATCACTATTGCTCTGCCCCCTTTATCCTATCATTTTTACAATGCAGATGAACCTAAAAGCCAAACAAAAGCAGTATCATCTGATTTTAATGACATCTGCTACACAAAGATAAAACATGAAGAGATGAAATACAGAAAACAAAAATAATCTTTTGCACTAGTATTTTTGCACTAGTGGTTTCAAAATGTAAAACAAAAGGATATTGGTTAAATCAAAACAGGGTATAAATATACCATAATATTTACATAGGGAACTTTCAGTGGTAAATTTGAATGTAAATTTAATTTTATTTTCAATGATTTATAAATAACACATAATGAATAGTATAATGTGATGTTATTACAATATAAAAATTATAAAAGGACTAATTTTTTTTGGGGTTTTGGGCCACACCCAGTGACACTCAGGGGTTACTCCTGGCTTGGGGGAAACCGGGGGATCGAACCGAGGTCCGTCCTAGGCTAGCACAGGCAAGGCAGTCACCTTACCTCCAGCGCCACCACCCGGCCCCATAAAAGGACTACTTTTAATATTTTTTGTGGCGAGCATACTCAGCAGTACTCAGATTGTATTTCTGGCTCTGAGCTTAGAGATCTATCCAGTTTGGTTCAGGGGACCATATTTAGTGTCAGTGATGGAAACCTGGTCAGCCAGACTATAAGTTTGTCAATATTATTGTCTATCTACTCTTATGTTTTTACTCAGCAATATTTAAATAATATTAAACTTTATCATACATATAATACAAGGCACTTTTAAAAATAAGTAAATATTTTTTCTATCTCTGCCATGCTTTTATAGATTTATTAAACCCAATGACATTGGTCCATATCATTTAGTTAAAATAAATATTTCCAAAAAGATTTAAGTAAATACTTTTTCCTACTCTTGCTGTGCTCTTATAGATATATCTAACGCGACATTTTCTGTATTATTTACTTAAATTTTAGATTATTTTGAGATAATCATATGAAAATTGTTTTGTGTCTTCACCATTTACATCAAATTTTTGAAGCTAAATGCATATTCTCAGAAATATAAAAATTCATATAAAACAGATAATGAATTCATTACTGCTACTTTCAATTCCAATGTTGCTCTCCTACACTGTTTAGATGCTACAAAAATACCAATCATAAAATTCAATAATGATGAATGTGGGCAAAAATCAATAAAGTTCTGATATTTAAACCACATGTGATAAATAACTTTGACTTAATATATTTGCAGATTATCAATTCTTTTTTTTTTTTTTTTTTTGGTTTTTGGGTCACACCCGGCAGTGCTCAGGGGTTACTCCTGGCTCCATGCTCAGAAATTGCTCCTGGCAGGCACGGGGGACCATATGGGGCACCGGGATTTGAACTGATGACCTTTTGCATGAAAGGCAAATGCCTTACCTCCATGCTATCTCCCAGGTCCCAGATTATCAATTCTTAATAAACTTTTAAATATATTTTTGCTAGTGCTGGCATGACCAAATATTTTAAATTTAAAAGCTAAGTAAACTATAGTGCCAGGAAATTACATATGAATTAAAATGTCTGAGGAACAAACATTATTATATATGAAAAGATATTTTTGAAAGCAAGACATTATTCTTATTACATTACTTTTATACCTAAAATACTGTATTTTGTTAATTTAATAAAATATTCATGAGATAAAAAAGTGGCAGTTTATAGACATATTTTGTAGAGCTCCTACCCCACAATGCAAAGTTGTTTTAACAGTCTTTGATTCAGGGCCTAGTAAATTATCTCCTGGCCCTATAATTACATCTTAATAATAGGTTTGGAGAAATTCAAAGTTTAAGTAAAGAATACATAAACAGAATATGGCGATCATATCTCCAGTTTCATTTATTTTCCTTACAGGTATATATTTTAGCTATGGTCTAGATGATCTGTTTTATATGTTGATATTTACAAAGATATTAATAATAGTCTCAGACATTTAATATTGTAGCTCCATTCCAACCTCCAACTTCCATCCATCCATAGCCTCAATTACTCCACCTGTTTCCTTTAACATTTTTAAGGTTATTGGTTTTGTCTGTTATTGTAGTTTGTGTCTCATACTTAGAGTGACATTGGTTAATAGTGGTTTCAGACTATACATATTCCTGCCTCTATAACCACAGATGAGTCTATTGCCCCTGACCTTCGCTGTATCAAACTGCTTCTTACTTCTTTTTCTATTTTTCACCTTCCCAGGTATCTTTTAGACTACAGTTTTGTATTTATGATGGGACATTATTTTATTGTTAATTTAGTGTGAACGTGGATAAGTACCTTATTATTTTAAATCTTTAAAATAAAACACAAGTATAATTAAGGAGTTACATTTTTAAAATCATTCCTGAAACATTAAGCCCTGTTTTAATGGTAATTGAAAATGAGCTAATTTTAATGTCAATGACAGTTCCAGGTTCTTTTATTGGGGGATGATTTTCAAATATTTTTTAATTTTATGTGTAACTGTTAGAAGAAAATAGTACTGAAGTTGACATTAAGTCATTTTCTACTTTCCATGAAGAATAAAAATAAAATTTACTATAAATAAGTAATGATCATTGATAATTTGTAAATAGCAAATTTGAAAATTTACATGGAATATATAAGAACTCATTCAAGGGTCCGGGAGATAGCATGGAGGTAAGGCGTTTGCCTTTCATACAAAAGGTCATCAGTTCGAATCCCGGTGCCCCATATGGTCCCCCGTGCCTGCCAGGAGCAATTTCTGAGCATGGAGCCAGGAGTAACCCCTGAGCACTGCCGGGTGTGACCCAAAAACCACCAAAAAAAAAAAAAAAAGAACTCATTCAAGACTTAAAGCTTTAAAGATATAGAATATGTCAAGCTTTCCTGTTTCGTTGTTTTATTTTGGAGAATGTCATGTCTAGTAGTGTTTAAGGGTTTGTATAGCTCAATTACTTGATATTTCACATGTTGCTGAGAATCTTGTTATATGTATAATTAAATTCAAATGAAGGCTCATGCGTGCATAGCATATCCTCAGTCTTTTGAGTTTCATTTTTAACAAGATTTGATAAAGAATGTTCTTTTATTTTATTTTTATATTGAGGAGCTGTTTGGACCACCCCTGGTGGTGCTCAGGGATCACTTCTGGTTCTGCACTCAAAGATTACTCCTGGCAGGCTCTGGAGACCTTAAGGGAAGCCAAAGATCAAACCTGCCTCAGTCCCGGGTCAGCATTCACAAGGCAAAAGACCTATCTCTTCTTTCAGATTACAAATTTCTGACAGTAGAAATCCTCATGTGTGCCATATCTTCAATGCCTTGTGTTTATTCTCTTATTGAGCTTTATATGCTTTTATTAAATCATCTTAAACATGCACTTCATATTTTCTTTAAGAGAAGGAAAAGTCTGGGTGATTTTGTCCATTATTTATTGCACTAAAACTTGAGATATGAATCACTGTATTCCTGGAAAATTATTGCTTGGATTGAGTCCCAAAGATACT